>ML850587.1:16406-31747 GCA_009831015.1 Picea engelmannii
GGTTTTCTTCCCCTAGAGGGTTTCCCAGGATAAATGCTGTGTCTATTGTGGATGTGTATTTCTCAGTGATCTTGTTCTTATTATGCTCTTATCTTATGAAATGCAAAGAACTATAATATCAGCATAAAACATTAACAATTTTCAACTTCTTTTAAACACTCGAACAAACGATTCAACTTCCCATTTCCTTCAACAAGAACAATGACAACTGTCCCTGTAACTGAAACGTTAACACATTTACAATCACGAGTCCGTTTCACTTAACATATTCGTAACAGAGGAATTAACTGCAAGAAAGAACGGTAACCCTCCGATCACAATCAAGGTTTATCCGCCCCGTTGGATTATCTTTATTATTCTTGCCTTTTAAATCGGGTTTCGGCACTTTCAGTGTCGAGATGCACATGTACTCGGAACCCCCGATTCTCCGATCCCTGATGTGCTCCTTTCCCGAGCTTTAGCCCCTTCCGGCTACACAATGGTCCATGTGACCAGCTATCACGTGACCGCCACCATACCTCTCGTCGGGGTTTCAGATCTTACGATGACACTGTGCATACGCCCCTTGCACCCGCGATATGCCGATCCCCGACTTCCTCTGTACTCCTTACACCTGTCCTCCACTGACTCCTGGGTGGCCCACAGGCTATATGTCTTATCGGGAAATCGCGTATCGCGATTTCGCGATGTTTGATGTTCAATGTTCTTGTCAATGCCAAAACCCGATCCCCGAAATTTCGTATAGAGCTGTGATCAACGATTCTGGTGCGATCTTGACTCAACGGTTGCGATTGAATCGCAATATCGTGTTTCACGATTTTAGAGTTTCTGTTGCAGTGTGTTCTTGACATTTCAAAGTCCCGATCCCTGAAACTCCGACTAGGGCTAGGATCTACGGTTCAGATTCATTCTGGATTCAACGGCTGCGATTAAGTCGCGAAATCGCATTTCGCGATTTCGGAGTTCTTGATGTCAAGAGATTTTTGCATTTCAAAGTCGCGATTCGCAAAACTCCGATGTGGAGTTTGATCAACGGTTCAGGTGCAATCTTGGCTCAACGGCTACGATTGTGTCGCAATATCGCATATCGCGATTTCGACATTTCTGTTGCATTGTGTTCTTGTCTCCTTGATTTTGCGCTCCACAAAACTCCGATACAGACTTGAATCGACGGTCCAGATGCGATCTTTATTCAGCGGCTGTGATTAAATCGCGAAACCGCACATCGCGATTTCGGGGTTCTCGTTATCAAGAGATTTTGACATTTCAAAGTCCCGATCCCCGATCCCTGATACTCCATGCAGAGAATCAATGGTCCAGATCACTTCTAGCTTGACGGCTCAGATTAGATCGCGATTTTGCACATTGCGATTACTCCCACTTCTCCTTGTACTTTAAAGAGCGTGCAGGTTATCCTTGATCCGACGATGATCGGGTCTTGCGCTTGGATCTAACGGTCACTGACTCATCTCCACAACCACAACTGTACTCGCCATCAATGACAAGTATACATTGCCTGTTCGCTGTCTGTTACATATTTACCAACAACTTTGTACCGTTTCTCTTGTCATGGGGATGATTGTTTCCTTGATCTTTTCTACCGTCCAACTTTGGTTCTTGAAGATGCGTCGGTTTCTTTCCTTCTAGATTGCCCATGTGATCATTCCGGGAATGAGGATCCAACAGAGATTCACCTCTTCATTATCGTTGTAGTTCTCTTTCCAAGTATTTATAGTTGCAGATATATTCCCTCTGATCTTGTTAGATTGTCGGAAGATGCTTGCCACCCAGTCCCAGACTTCTGCTGTGAGGGTACATTCATCCAGGAGATGGTTCGTTGTTTCCTCTTTTTCTTCACATAGATGACATCTGGAAGGTCCTATGAAACCTCGCTTCCTGAGGTTTTCCCAAGTTAAGATTCGATTGTGGAGTATTAGCCACTGGAAGATTTTTATTTTTGGCCACTGGGAGCTATTCCAGAGCTTATCCCATTGATGCGTCGGGTCTTCTTGGTCCTGGTCCACTATGTAATGGCATACTTCTTTGAGGTTGAATTCCCCTCCGTCCTTGTGCCCCCATATCAGCTGGTCCATTCCTTCCGCAACTGCTATTTTCCGTTTCCCCAATTCCTCCTCCACTTCTTGTACTGTTGCTGTGGTTTGGTCTCTATTCTGTGGGGTGAGAGTGTTCCAGATTCTCCATTTGTTGCGATCTGTCTCTTGCTTCCAGTATTGGTAGACTCTGGTTTTGCTTGCGCAAACATCTCCTGTTGGATTTCCTCCCTTTCGGGTTTTTCCAATCTAGGTTCCTGTTGCCAGGCCTCCTCCCAGAATCTCGCGGTTCTGCCATTTCTGACTTCCCAAAAGCTGTGTGTTTGAATCCAGGCCTTGTTGTGCCATGTTAGGTTCCAGATGGCAGACCCATCCT
Organism: Picea engelmannii; assembly: GCA_009831015.1. Taxonomy (NCBI): domain Eukaryota; kingdom Viridiplantae; phylum Streptophyta; class Pinopsida; order Pinales; family Pinaceae; genus Picea; species Picea engelmannii. The sequence goes on from ML850587.1 coordinate 18,834, forward strand.
TGGTGCCTCTGAAGCGAATTTTGTCCTGGCCGCATATGTTCGGGGCATATTTTTCCTTCCGTAGGTTTACTCATGGTGTCGTAGTTTCTTTGACCTAGCGCCACCAGAGTTTTGCCCCATAGGCATCATTGGTCACTTGTGGGTCGTGTAACCCCACGCCTCCTTTGCTTTTTGGTTTACAAATCTTCTCCCAAGCCACTAGTGCCCATTTTTTCTTTGTTTCCGCTCCTCGCCAGAGGAAATCTCTTTGTATTGTCCTTATTTTTTGTATTATCCCCTTGGGGGTTGGGAACACAGACATCATAAAGGTTGGAATAGCTTGCAGCATTGACTTGGTTAAGATGAGTCTTTCTGATCCAGGTGGATATTGGTGGCCACCCACCTTTTCCAACTGGCTCAAAACAATTTTCTAACAATTTTGGTAATTTACTATTTTTAGCAGTTTTTCGGGTCCTGAACTTCTGGAGCCGTTTTGAGGCCCTAAACGACGTGTTTTGGGAAAACGGGGAGCAATATGGATCAAAAATCAATGTTGCTCACACAAAATTTGTATTCCTCGGATAGATCTTTCTAACGGTGTATCGAGCGCTCCAAACAGAGATCGTATGCAAAAGTTACGCCCCTGGAAAGTTGACGTATCAACTACCCCCATCGGGGCTCGCAAACCTTTTGGCTTTTCATCTTCCGGGGTTAGGGTTTTGGATTTTCCTTATGTTAAAAAGGCCCTTAGAGCCTCATTGTAATAATCATCTTCTCACAGATGCGAGTAGCTGTCACATCTCTTCTCAGAGATAAACTGCCACCATTCTAGTGAGTCTTTCACTCTGTATTTTACAGTCTTTGTACATTTTCCCTCATTAATAGAAAATTGCGTATTACTGTATCTTTGTGTTTTTGGTCGCATCTCTGATACATTTTTATTATATTATTGGATATCCACGATATCTCTCTGCATTTCTTTATTATATATCTGCTCTCATTTTGTGCCGAAAATAATCCGGATCACTTTCGGCTAGGTTGAGGGATCTTTATGTCCAATTTTTGACCTGATCTTGTAGCTTGTTGATTACTCCTTCCCAAGTGGACATTTTGTAAGCTTTATCTGTTAGTGGGATCCCCAAGTATTTGGTTGGAAGCGTTTTGCGGTCAAAGCCCAAAATGTTGGCCAGATTTCTCTGGATTGCGGGGTTGGTATGAAAGAAAAATATCATAGATTTTGACTGGTTTATCTCTGCTCACAAAGCTTCCCCAAATTCATCTAGGATTCGTTTGTAGGCTTTCGCTTCCTTGACCATGGGTATGCCATGAAGTGTGGTGTCATCCACGAATTGTTGGTGTGTGGAGGCAGGACAAGTCACAAAGGGTTTGATCCCTGTTATTTCCCTTGTTGTGGTTGCGCTCTTTATGCTCCGACTGAGACCTTCCATCATTAGAATGAAAAGGAAGGGGGACAACGGGTTTCCTTGTCTGATGCCTCTAGTGGGCCAGAAAGGTTTGGCAGGGGCTCCATTAACAAGGAGCGAGTAACTTGTAGTTGAAACTAGGTTGACTATCCAATTGATCCAGTGTTGGGTGAAATTGAAGGCTTTCAGGGTCTTGACCATATAATGCCAACTAATTTTGTCATAAGCTTTTGCTAGGTCTAGTTGTATTATCATTCCTCCTTGTTTCTGAAGCTTCAGGGTGTGGATAAGTTCGTGGGCGTGGATGATATTGTCCATTATTTGTCTACCTTCCACGAAACCTGCCTGTTCTTGTGATACCAGTGTAGGTAGGAGGGGTGTTAGTCTATTTGCTATGACTTTGGAGATTAACTTATACACCACATTGCACAGTGCTATAGGTCGGTACCTGTCAGGGGTTTTGGCTTCATTTTCTTTTGGGATAAGTGTAATCATTGTGGCATTTAGCGCTTTGAGAATAGAGGCTGACCTTCTAGAGTCTTCTACTACTCTATACACATCATGTTTGACAACTTCTCAGCAGGCTTTGAAGAACTCCACCGTGAATCCATCCGAGCCTGGGGCTTTCCCATTGGGCATTTCCTGAAGTGCTTGGTCGATTTCCTCCTCCGCTATGGGTTTGTTTAGATTGTTATTTTGTTCTTCAGTGACCAGTCACGAGATGTGCTATATTATCCTTTGTATGGCCGCCGTTCTGTCTTGGTATGGTTCTTGGGCTATCCCATGGAAGTGGTTTACCAGAGCTGTTTCAATATCCTTATGTGACTCTCTCTATTCCATCCTGGTCCTTGATCTTCAGGATTTTGTTATGGGCTCTTCTGGCCATAGTTGTTCTGTGAAAAAACTTGGTGATCCGTTCCCCTTCCTTTAACCATCTGATTTGGGACTTTTGTCACCAAGGGGTTTCTTCTCGCTGACATCGTTGTTCCCATTCCTGGGTCAGTTGGAGTTCTTCCTTTTTTCGTTCCTCAGTGTAGCCCTCCAAGATCCAGGTTTCCTGGAATGTTTTCATTTTTCCTTCAATATTGTTCTTTTCTTGGTTTATATTCCCAAAGGTGTCCTTGTTCCACTCCTTGAGCCTATATTTGATGTGTTTTAGTTTTTTATAGAGTTTGAACATCCTTGTCCCTTGCTCTGGTTGCTCCTCCCTCACCAATGTTTTATTCTTTCCTGGAAAGTCGGGTGTTCCATCCAAAATTTCTCAAATTTGAAGGGTTTGGTTTTTTGGTGTGGTCTGGAATCCTGCTTCTAGTTGTACTGGCCAGTGATCTGATCCCCCCCAGGGTAGGATGTTGCAGTCTAAGGTCAACCCCTGCAATATGATTGACTCTGACACCAGGAATCTGTCGAGTCTTGTTGGTACTTGATGTTGGTTCAGCGGTTTATTGTTTCAGGTGAACTGGCCATTGTTAGTTTTCAAATCTACCATCTCCGATGTGTCGATGAATTTTGAGAAATCCTCTGCGTCTCTATCCAATCGTCTTACACCTTTTTTCTCCGCAAGTGACGTGATGATGTTGAAGTCCCCTACTAGGATCCATTGGAGGTTGTTTGATTTGGTTTTGAGCTCTTCCGGGTCTCTGATCATTCCTTTCCTTTCTTCTGATGCCTGGGGTCCATACACGTTAGTGCATATAAGAACCTCTGCGTTCCCAATGATTTGCATGCGGACCGTAAGGGTGTGCCTGGTTGCTTCAGTTGCTATTAGGCTTAGTACTTGTGGGTTCCACAGGGTAAGGATTCCCCCGTCCATTTGATGGCCTCCAATAGCCATCATTTTGTACTTGCGCCAGTGTTGTTGATTGATGGTTTCCATTATGTCTGTGTTACACTTTGTTTCTTGAATAAAACAAAGATTCGGTTGTTCCTGCTTTAGTTTATTTCTTAGGATTCGTTGTTTTCTTGGGCTGTTTAGGCCTCTTATATTCCAGGTTATGACTTTCATTTTAAACATGCGTGGGGGAGTTGGGGAAGAGTTTCTTGATCTTACCCGAGTTTATCAGTAGCGCTCCGAGCTCCTGCAGGGCTACACTATTTGATTTTATGCCTTTTTTCCTCCGCATTTGCTTGGGTGATAGTTGTGGTTGTCCCTCGCCCGCTTTAACTCCTAGGTGTCCAGTCTCCCCGTATGTACGCTTTTGGCCACGAAATTTAGCTTCCTCCCTTTGCAGGAACATGTACTGGATGCGATCTAATTGCTTTGTTGGTACATTTTCTACGCCCTGTTTTTTCCCATTGTTCTAGTATGTTCGTGAGATCTATCCCTTCCCTTTCCACAAGGTCTCTGAGTTCAGGATCATTTGTGCCTACTTCGCTTGGGGTCATTTCCGCATCTCCATCTGCTTCTAGCATGGGGGTGTTGTCGTCTCTGATTCCTCCCTCCATCGGGGTTGCCATATCTTGATCGTCTTGATCGTGTTGCCATATCTTGTTCGTCTTTTGCTTCTTTAGTGGATCCGTCTTGTCCTTCCGTTTTGTTCCGGACCTCCGGGTTGATCCCTGTCGAGGCTTTGCTCTGCTTCTTGTTTGCTCTACTTCTGGGGTTTGGTTTTACAAAACATTCCTCATCCGACTGTGGTTTGGGGTTTTCCGTTTCTTGCTTTATTAAGAGGGCATTCCCTGATCAGGTGACCATGTTCACGACATCTTCTGCATCTGAAAGGGATATGTTCGTAATCGATGTTTTGGATCCATTCCTTGTCCCTGAATTCGAGGCTGATGGCTTCTGGAAGTGTTCCCGACACATCCATCTCTATACATATTCTTGCGTAAGATGTATATCTCCCTCTCAGGGTGGCGTCTGCTGTCTTTATATATTTCCCCAGTTTGTTCCCAATAGCTTCGAAGGTTGAGGGCAACTAGTAGTCTAAAGGTAGGGAGTAGAGTCTCAACCATACCGATACATTTTTAAAGGTTTCTTTTCCGGGGGAGAAATTTTCCTTCCATGGTTGCATGTACAGTGCTGTTGATGCATGGAAGTATGGCCCTCCTTCAAAGATTCTATCCCTATCCTCCAGGTTTATGAATACGGCTGTGAAGAAGCCTTTCGAGCCCAGATGGAGCTCCACTTCCCCATTCAGCTTCCAGTGGTATTTAATCCAGTGGTGCAATGTTCTTTTTGTGGGCCACAAGCCCATAAACTTGCAGATTAGTGCATGCGCCTTTATCTGATCTCTGTAAAGTTGCATCTGCGGATCCACCAGTACCACCTTTGGTATCATTGTTGTTTTGGGTTTGCATGAGTTGCGCCCTTCTGTCGGGTTGGTCTTCATTGTGTCTGGCGTTTCGCTCTGGGTTTCCTTGCCTTCCTCTTCCGTGCTCTCCGTTTTGCCCTGGTTCCTTTCTAGACCTTTCCCTGGGTTTGATCCCGAGGTGCCTGTCATTGGTGCCTTGAAAAATACGCCCCTTGGCCCTTTCCCTCTATCTACCACTACTTGTTTGTATGAGGGGGTACCCTTACCCCCCCTTTGGCGCTCATGCCGTGCTCTGCTATGGTCGCTACTGTCAGAACCCTAGCTTGCTGTTGCTCAAAACCCTATCTCCATGAATCACTTTTAGAATTTCAATGTAGCACCAAAAAATAAAAATAAAAATTAATATTGAAATATAAACCTTACCTCCAAATTTTTGTACATTCAAAGAAGTTTACCTTTCCAAAAAATTTGATCCCTTTAAATAATTGATACATTCAAGATTAAAATAAATCTAAATTAATTTAATAAAATTTTACAATTTACTTAATTACTATCAACCTTTTAAAGTACAATTACTGTCTATGTAGGTCGCCATTTACTTTGTCTTTAATGTATCTTAAACATTCCAAATACCGTGTATATTATAATTTATTATTATGTTTTTAATTTTTGTATAATATAATGGGCTGAAATATAATAATGTTTTTTTTGTAAGTTAGAATTTGTATTAGAGCCTGCTAAGCAGTAAGAGTTACATCTGTCATACTGTCCCAGGTGGCTGTGGCAGCTTTGCCCTGGTGGAAAACCAAAGCTGCCACGCGGCCATTAAAGTTCATAGTAACCATGCACGACTTAAAAACTGAAGTAATCATGAAATGTACAAAACTAGTTCTAAAATGCCACGCAGGGCGATGATACTTCCTGCTAGACTATCCATACCAAGACACAAAACTGATACGAGCTAAATATGCAAAATCCTAGAACTGAGATGCCGCGCAAGGCAAAGAACTTGTGAAATAAACTTTCTGGATGCATGAACCCAATTGAAACTTGAGTGAGAAGAGGCTATCCTGAGCTGGGGTTGAGCCACTGCTTGTGCCTTTGGTCTTGCGCAGTTTCCTTGCTTGGCACACTTGTGTTCAAAATAGCTTGCCCGAGATCCTGTAGCAGAGTCGTCATGTGTTTCTCACGACGTGTCTGTTCTGCTTCTATGTGCTGCATTGCAGTGATGGTGCCCATGACATCCTCCATCGCTCGCTTGATGGCGTCCAGAGAGTCTGTGATAGCTTCCTTCCCAGCGCAGCAGGTGCAAACATGAGGCGACAGAGGTGGTGGAGGTAAATCAGAGGAGGAGGTGGGGGAGTCGAGAGAGGGGAGGGGAGAGGACGAAGAAGAGAAAGGTACAGACAGAGCGGGGGGAGCGGAGGTGAAGGCTGGCGGGGGGGTGACGGGCTGAGTTTTGGCGCGAAGCCTAGGGAGTTTCCCTTGCTGTCGGACCATTCGACTCAACAGGCGTAGGGAGAAGACAAAGGAGACAGACCTGGAGAAGTGGCCCGGTCGGGAGAGTGGTCCAGGGACTTGACACGAGGAGAAGCTCAGGGACGCTCCGAGGTGGAGGCACGCGCAGGGTCTGGAGGCAATCTTGGAAGAGCCTGCCTACCTCGTCCTCTCGCACCTCTTCCTCTTGTAGCGTACCAGGCTGCCCCCCGTTTCGATTTTCCTCGAATTCGCGGCATGAGGAAGATCAACTGAGACCTAGGAAGGAAAGCTGGAGTAATATTATGCAGGGGACTGGAAGCAAACCAGAGCCAAGAGCCACAACTGACCGGAGGAGGAGAACAGGGCTCCGAGGACCGAGAGCGCCAAGAAAAATCGATCTAGAGACAGAAAACTAAACCATTTGCCGGAGGACGCCAGGAATCCGGAGGCCAAGGGCTCGAATGAGCCATGGCGTTCCCCATTGCTGGCCTAAGTCCGTTGAACTCGGCAGGACGATGGGACTGGGCCTTCGGCCAGCCCATAGCCATAAATTCTCCCACGAACTAGAGTGCCATACCATTAAACGGGTTCAAGTTCGAATGAACACAGAGTTGCCGAGGCCGATGAATTAAAGGCATGGAGTAATGGTGGAGGTGGGTGCGGGTTGCGCTGACTTGAGGTGGCGAGAGACGTGGCCAAGTGTTTTCTCGTCTGGCCATCCATCTGTCATCTCCGATGTCACCCCATCTGGGGGAAATATAATAATGTTAATGTTACAATGAGATGAATATTAAAATAATCTCTTTAATATTACATTTAAAAATGCACCTACCTTCTTTTCAAACAATAATTTATGTTAAACAAATTGAATAAAAATAAAAATATCTAAATTGTTTTAATACAATTTAACCTTGCCAAGCAAAAGCAAAATAGTTACAGAAAATTGACGAAGAAGTAATAAATGAAACCACAGAGAAAAAAGACAATATAATGCGAAGACAAAGCGATGCATTTTTTTGGGATGCAGTTTTTCGTGGAAAAATGTTTATTTTCTTTACAATGCATTTTAGGGTATTTCAAAACTCTTTTCTAATAAGCCATGAAAAATTAATGGCAACACTTTCTCAAATTTTGAGCATCCAATGATTTAATATTTTTCTGTAAGTTCATGATCCAATAAATAAAATCCTAAACACAATGTGGTTTGAATTTTATTTTAAATTTTGAAAAACTAATTTATTAATTATTTTTAAACAAAATAAAAACGCAAACACAATGTGAAAAATAAACAACCAATGTTTGTAAATATTCTTTGTAGAATCCGACCAAAATCAATGTCCTCTCGGTATTGTATTGAAAAACGTTCACGATTGGCATTGCATTTTCGAGCACCAATAAAAAAACCAAACGTCTATAAGATTCACGGTTTGCATTGTATTGTATACAGTTGCCTAATATCAAACATCAAAAAACATAATACAAGAATGAACAATGCTAAGACTGAAAGGTCAAGAAGGATGTTTAATTAAAGCCTTCCATGCTTAAAAATATGGTTTATACATAAAAGAATTTTACAAATTTAATATTTCAATCAAACCACCTCAAAATCGAATTCGTGGAAGGATTGAAAATAAACGGGCTGGTCAGTTGCACCTTTCGGTGGTGGGGAAACATTCCCAAAGCAAGGTCAATGGACTTGTGACAGAAAGCTTCCAAAATCTGAGCACTGACCATTCTCTGTTTCAACCTGACGAATATTCCCATCTTACTTCTTAATGATGGACATGTAAACTAATAAACTATTCAAGTTTTGGGAGGTGGTAGCCAACATCGTGGGCCATTAATATTTAATCAAGACACATCTTCCTCATTGTTTAGCTCTTTTTTTATATGAAAGGGCCTTACTTTGTTGAATTGAGCTATCATCTATTTGATTCTCTTTATGATGCCTTGTAGTTTAATTCGTCCTAGAGTGGAATAGTTCATAGTTACCCGAATTATGATCGTGGAGTCCCCAAAGACCATTAAATCCTTAATTTCTTGCGCTCCCATGGGTTATTCTTCAAAGTTCTTTCAAAGAATAGGGAGACACTTTGTTGATTCATTCTCCATTCAAAGAACTTGGTCGGATCCCTCCTAATTTTCCACGGCATGGATGAGCCCGTTGTCGAAGGTCGGGAAAGAGAATAATGCTCAAAATGAAATTGTTTAATCCAAGTTTCCTCTTAAGCATCTAACGATCCATCATACCTAAATTCTAATTCCCAAATATTATGATAAAATTTCCAAAGCCTTGTCCGCTGTTTGTTTGGGTAATATTTTTTTATCCTTGAATATCTTTGTTTTTTTTTCGACAAAAGAAATCAGGGGAAACCTTCTGAGTACTTTTCTAGATTTCATGGATGGTAAATGGGGTAAACCGTCAAGCCTACAGAACCTCACCCCAAGGGGATCAATAGAGTCAAACTTGTAACCTCCCCAACTGATCACTGGAGGAGAGATCTCATGTCTAGCTCAAAACTACTTGAGTTAATCCTTGAATATTTTCTTACTCCTTTGCAACCATAATTTCCAACACATAAATTTTGGCAGAGCATTTCGCACTCTTTTGAATACCTTCTTATTTTGCAGGGATCCCCTCACTCTGGGCTGCAATCCTTCCAAATCCTAATCCTACACTTCATGAACATATTGAAAATTCGATGAATAGATGCACACTAGTTTCCTCTTCTTTGGCACATAGAGCACATCACATGGGACTTGCCACTCCTCTTTTCCTTAGGTTCTTCGTCGTGAGAACATTCCCATGTGCCAAGGTCCAACAAAATAATTTGACCTTCGGTAAACTATCATTTGACCATATTCTTTTCCATAAGGGGAACACCGAACAAATTTCTCTGCCTCAAGAAGAGTAGAGTACCCAGTTTTCACTCTATAATTTGTTGTTCCCCAACCTCCTCGATCCTTCTCTGTTAAGGAGATCAGAGCACATCCAACTAGTGAATTTATTAGATTATTAACCAGAGGTGAAATGTGAACTGGAGGGAGACAAAAACACTATCTAAACCAAGCTCCCATTACTGTTTCTCAAGCCAAAATATCAAGAAGAGTGTGAAAGTTTTGATTCTCTATCCATCCTTCAACGGTGACGTACCATTGATACTATCATCCCATATTTTCACGCTTTTCCCATTACTAGGAGACCATGCAATGTTATCTTGAATTAGAGGAATCACTACCTTTATAGGTCTAAATAATGGGGATCCTTTTTGTTTTTTAAGAGGTATTTCTACACGTCTGGACCTTGGACCTATGAAGTATTTTCTCCAAAACACCTTCTTCCACCAGTCAGGAGCATCTACCATCATACACCATAACAACTTTTCCCCTAACACCACATTCATTATAGATGGGTCTTTTATTCCGAGCCCTCCTCTGTCCTTTGGATTCCTTATCGTCTTCCAGTTCATTAGATGATACTTTCTCATGTTGAATTTGCTTCCCTGTCATAAGAACTTCCTAATATTCATAGTAACTTGATGCTTGACGTTAGCTGGAGCAAAAAATGCAAACTATTGAAAAGAGGAAAAGAGAAAAGCACATATTTTATGAGTATAGTCCTTCCTACCGAATTGAGCCACTAAGAACCCCATAGCCTGAATTCAATCCCGAATTTATTACTGTCAACCTATAACACTATTACTCTCTCTATATGAAACAACTCACTTTGTCCTTAACTAATCTCAAACATTTCACATGTCTTGTATATTATAATTAATGGATCTCAAAATATTATAATAAATGGATCTCAAAGATTCAATTAATTCAATAAAGTTGACTTTATTGGTATCAACTTATAAAATATTATTACTCTCTTTATATGGAACAACTCACTTTGTACTTCATGAATCTCAAAGATTTCAGATGTATTGTATATTATAATCAATAAAGTTTCACAATTTACTTTATTACTATCAACCTATAAATACTATTATTCCGGAATAACTCACTTTGTCCTTAGCAAATCTCAAAGATTTCAGATGCCTTATATATTATAATGAATCTCAAAGATTTCATCTGTTGTACATTATAATTATTTATATTTGGTACAACTTACTGTGTCTATAATGAATTTCTAAGATAGTGAATAGCCAAGTTTTATGGAATTATTTTGGAAAAGATGATTAGCTTTTGGCTAAAAAGTCATGGTAAAAGAGCTAAAGGCCACGCCAGGTTTAAGAGATATCATTCAACTGTGGACCATTTGGTTACCTTCATGATCATTGTAGAGGAGTTCTGCAATACTGAAACCAATCTTTTTTGTTGTTTTGTTGACTTCAGAAAAACTTTTGAGATGGTTCCTAGAAAAAACCTTGAAAATATGTTGGAAGAGATAAAAGTGTCTCTCGAGTTGAGGGTTGCTGCAATAAGGATGTATGATAACGTTATTGCTAAGTTTAAAAACATTGAGGGCTCGTCGAAAGAGATTAATTGCAATATTGGAGTCAAACAAGGTTGTCCCTTGTCCCTACCCTTTTTGGCATATACGTTGACAAGTTAGAAGATTGCTTGGAAAACACAGGTTGTGTCGGCCCTACTCTCACTGGTATAGTCATAATTCTTGTTCTTTATGATGTTGATATCATTCTTATGGTAAAGAGTCCCCATGATCTTGAAAAGCAACTAAGAATCCTCAAGGATTTTTGTTCCAATATGGGTATGACTGTTAATACTGATAAGACTAAGGTCATGATTATTAAATCCAATAAGATCACTTATGATTCATATACGAAAACAACAACTTGGAGGAAGTGACTTCATACAAATATCTTGAAATTGATATTCACCACAAGCTCAATTGGAATGATAGCATCGAAAAAATGAATATTGGGGGATGGAAAGCTTATTATGGGCTTGAAAACAATTGTAAATCAACTGATCTTTGGATTTGGGACAAGAATAAACTCCTCTTTGAGACTCTCGTTACACCTTTTATTATTTATGGATGTGAAGTCTGGCGATGTAGTATCTCTTGTGAATCCTCGAGAAAGATAGAGCAAATACAAAATAATTTTATAACCTATAATCTCAAAATTAAAGGAAATACGCCCTATACCATCCTCCTCTTAGAAAGAAGCCTCTCCCCCATTGAGAGCACGACTAACACTAGATATGTAATGTATAAGAACAAGTTAAACAACATGGAAGACAAGAGACTTCCTAAAATTGCTTCAAATTTGAGTCGTAACCACCGTAAACTCAAGCGATGTTGGCATAAAGATGGCTGGTCTTGGCTAAACTATTGGGGAATCATGGAAGACACCATTTTGCAGAATAAATATACTATTAAAAATATCATCAAATCAAATTTAAGGAGAAAATGTGGTGTGATAAAGGTATTATAAGTATGTAATTAACCCTAATCTAGAAGATCAAAATTATTGAAGATGAAAAACACTTTCTCTTAGTTCTAAAGAATAGCAAGTAATCACTTACCCTCTTAAGATCGGATAGACCAATTTGATCTTAATGAACGTTAATATTCTTCTTCATCATCATTATATAATTTTTAATGAAATGATATCTAAATTATCAATACCTTAATATTCTTCTTCATCATCATTATATAATTTTTAATGAAATGATATCTAAATTATCAATACCGTGGAAAGCAAAATAGTGACATAAAATCGACGACGAAAGCCATCAATGCAGTATAATGTGAAGACAAAGGCAAAATAGTGACATAAAATCGACGACGAAAGCCATCAATGCAGTATAATGTGAAGACAAAGGGACGCAACCGAAGTGGTGCAGTGTTTGTGACAAAGTAGTTTTAGTTTGGATTTTCTTTACCATTTTGAGAAACTAACTTTATAATTATTATCCAATAAAAAAAACCTAAACACTGTGAGAAAGAGAGAACCAAACGTAGAAAACATTTTCTGTAAAATCATAGCACCCATATGTGAAACCGACCAGAATCAGCTTTCTATTGAAAAATACATTCCGGTACAGATTGAAAAATCAAACATTTATAAAATTCACTACCTAAAACTCGAACGTATAACAGAGAACGCACAATGGAAAGATTTAAAAAACACACACAGAAAGCTCACAAAAGGTGAACAATTCTGGACATTGTTATAGATTTAATGTTTGCATTCAAGTCAGTTGTCTTTATAAACCTGTTCTTCATCAGATTTGTAATAGAAATGTTATTCATTAGTCCTCATCCAAGCTTATTCACCAAATACTTTCGTCCAAAATGGTGAGTTAAAAATTTGAAAGGTCTGTCCAAAATGTCTTGACCTAACTTCCTAGCTAGCCCTTCACACTCTCGTTTCAAGTCCACCTTCGCATGACACTCCTAGCGCAACGCTAAAAGCATCATGGAAGATGTTTGCAACTGATGGAATTGGAAGAGATTCGCCGACTGCAACTGATGGAATTGGAAGATGTTTGCTCTAAAGAATTAGAATCACCATGCACTAATGGATGTTTTCAGTGACCGACGCGATGAGAGCACTCATGGATTACATAGAGATAACATAAGCTTCATTAAAATCCATTTCTTTTCAATCCTACCCATTCCAATCGGCTTACAACAAAAAATTACAGGCTTCTCACAAATTGTAAACCCTTGCTGCCATGGTAAATAAAACAACATTATTCCCATACATCTGCATCACTTGTTTGAACGGTCCCCAAAATCATTCAAAATTTTAACAAATAGGGCGTTGTTGAGGCATCAAAACTCTGCAAACTGACCATTTCC
>ML850588.1:0-31821 GCA_009831015.1 Picea engelmannii
CCCCAAAACAATTCATACATAAAGAATCTCACCCTCCAAGGAGATTCCAAAAGTTTTAGAAAAGTCAGAGAAAAGAAAAATATTTCTCATCCTACCAATGTTACCATTGTGAAAATATGGGACATATTGCTAATAATTTTCTAGCTAGAAGAGAATAATTCAAGAAGAGAAACATGATGCACCATCACAATTGAAGATGAAGAGCCACCCACAAAGATTATAAAACAAAAGATTGAAGACTATGTCTTAATATCTTCCCTCTCAGTATCAGTGTCACCTAGTGAGGACACTTGGCTCATAGACAATGGTGCTTCCAAGCACATGATAGGTCAAAGAGACATTCTCTCTTTCCTTACCAAAAATTACTTTCCCTAGAAAGTTACACTTGGAGACGATTATCAATACCCTATCAAAGGAGTAGGAGAATCAAATTACAAACTTGATTCAGGAACCCCAATGAAGATGAAGGATGCATTGTATGTACAAGGTTTGAAAAATAACTTTCTTTCTGTTGGCACGAAGTTAAATTTTTCCACCCATTAAAACTGAAGATTCATTTTTTCCTGAGTCGTGAAGCCGCCCTTAGGCCAAAATAAGAAGGAGTCAGAATCACCCGTTCCTTTTCGGGTTTCAATATTCGAGTCTTCTCGAGTTGTGATCCTCAACCATCCCTTTTCCCGGTGCCGAAATCCCGAAGCCATTTCAAAATTTTCAGAAATATAAAGTAAAAAGGGGAAAAAATGAATGTTACTTTTTCCGTTTCTTACCACAAACCATTCTTTAATCCGTAATTAATCAAATCCCTAAACGTAATTATCTCTCCCTTAGTCTTTCGCGATTCGAGCTTCTCTCTGCTAAAGCATTTTCAAACTCTTTTCCTTCGAATTGTCGGTCCTCGATTTTCCGAAAAGTAAAAAAATTAAAAAGTAATTGTCCATTAATCATGATTAATTAAAGTTTTAATGCGAATGATTAGAGCCTCACATAATCATTCACAATTTCACGATCCGGGGTTTACTTGTGACATATCCCCTGACGGTAGGATCCCTAAAGTTTCGAAATGCGAAATCGAGTTTTCTTTAAACAAACCCTAAGATTTAATGATTAAGCTATTTTCAAAACATGATTAATGATGACTAAGCCGATTTTCTGATTTCGGGAATTAAGGAAGGCAGTGATTTTCGGGTTTTTAGTTTCGAAATCGCCGATATACGACAATATTAATTACAGATAAATGCAGATATTTTTTGACGTGAATTTGTATCTCTAAGCATATCTTTCAATTAAATCATTTATTTTTCATTGCTTGTATCAGTACGCTCATTGCAACACAAATTTAAAGGTTAATAAAGGTCCTGTGTGTCAAATTTCATTCTTATTTTTTACCTCTGTAGCAAGTCACATTTGTCCAGTTTTATACACTTTTCTCTGTAAACAGGTTCCTGGTCTAGTACAACCACCATAGCGCCTAAGAAGGCCACCAAGAAAAATGAGGAAATTGCAGAGGTCTCGAGTCCTAATAGAGATGTTGTATCTGATACAATACTGCATGCCATCGATTCCATAAAATCCTGGAGGCAGATTCTCAAAACTCTCGATTATGCAATTAAGAAATTCCCACATGATGCCGACAAAAAACTCCAGGATATAACAGAGTCTGAACTTCACAAGGTGTCTACGTGGTGACAACTCCTGACTTACAAAGACATGATCAGTTGGGCCTTAGAGAGAGCAGACGTGCAGACGAGGAGCATTCTGGAGAGCCGAGGGGTCATCATCGGCTCCTTCAGAACAAAACATATACAAGTAATGTATAAACTGTCTCCCAGTCCCAAGTATATTTATAATAAAGATTTCGTCATTGAGTTTCAGAGGAAAGAATGTTTTGAGTCAGACCAAACGTATCCTGGCATAATAAAAGACTGGTGGAGAAATGAAGCAAAATTCAGGGCCGACACACATGGTGTCTACGCCACAACTTCTTTAAACAAGTATATGGTTTATGTGGTGATTATGTTATGTAGGCTTTTCGGTAAGAAAATTTCTACCCACTTCCCAGCGGAATGGGTACCTCTTTTGCATGAGGCCGCAGAAGGTTACAACTTCAATTGGGATAAGATTTTATCCGATAACATAGCGAGAGAGGTCATGGAATATCATACTGCAAAATCAAAAGGCCAGCCAGTAGCCTTTTATATGTCATCATACATCATGGATGCTATAAGCTTCTCAAATAATTTCCCTTTGATGAATTGGAGTTGGAATCTGACTTACCTGGAGCCTATTCATGAATATCATTCTAAACTTTGGGAAGAAAACACCAAGGATTCATTCTATGAGATATATCATTTCATGGTAATACCACTACACCAGATGCTATACGACTGTGTAGCGCCCCACATTTCAGATTTGGTCATAGGAAACCTTCGGGCAATTGCTGACTGGTTTATAGAGGAGAATTTCTCCTACATCATAGTTTTTAGATGTTCAATTCCTCCACATGCACTCCCAAAATTCCTCCCTGACAGACTAGTGTGCAGGGAGGTAGCTTATCAAAGAGTAATGGGTGGAATCCAGATAGAATTGAAGACAACTCAAAAGAAATCTTGGCCTGTTTTTCCCGTTCAAATTGGAAAATTTTCACTTCTCAACTTGGGCCATTCCAAAGTTGAAGCGACAACACTGAAGGAGGTCAAATTGGTAGACCTCGAACACAGGAAGCACGATCCTTACCAGTTAGTAGGGAAACACATGGCCCACTGCAATATGAAATCCTATGAACATGAGACGTCCCCTTGTGATGACATGTTCAAAGGGACTAAGACTTATGAAGAGGTGTTAGAATGAGTGAATACACTGCTGTCTGACTTGCAAGCTAGTTTTCAGACTTTCCAGAAGCACAGACGAAGTGTTCTACGCAAAGTAATGCAAGGAGAAGCAATCACCCTTCCCCAAGAACAAGAAAGTAGTCCTCCAGGATTCGAGAAGGAAGCACAATATAAGGGCAATCCCGAAAAGGTCCCACAGGATACTGAAAAAACCCCACAAAATAAAGAAGCCTTACAGAAGAAAAAACCAGAGACAAAAACATAGAGGAAGTCCAAGACACCTCACGAGCCCAGTAAGCTCACTCCCCATTCATAACCTATTGTTGATGTCAATAGGCCTAAGGCCATAGAAGGGAAAATATCTACAGAGATCAGAAGTCCCATAGCTTCTTTAACCCCCTTACAGTCCACCTTTGGATTCCCACAAACGGGAGCCATATTTGTTGATGACCTCACCCCTGTCTCCATAGATGAGATTCCTCTTTTTGATTGTTTTTTTAGCAAAAAGAGGAAGGTTTTCCTAAAACAAGATATGTATATGAGAGAGGGGGGCATGGTAAAAAAACATAGGGTCTTGCTAGATGGACAAAATTTGGAGGAGGAGGATTTCACTACAGAGATAGCAGGTTCCATGGGAGCCATGGCAATAACAAACTTTTTTACCATGGAGAACATGAGAACAAGGATAAAAAGGAGTAATAACATAATAGCTCAGTTACGAGACCAGTTAAAGAACGTTGAGAAGAACATCAAGGAAGAGGTGAGTAAAAGCTTGGAGGAGGCCAGGGTTGTTGACAGGCTAGAAATTCAATCACTCAAATCAAGACTGGACGAAATGAACTAGAGGATACAAGTAAGTCATATGCAGGTTGCTCAACAAAAGGAGCACGCAGAACAGTTACAGGTTAAGTTAAATTTGATTGAAGGTTGGGTTATAGACTTAAAGGCTTTCCAGACCCTCTCGCTGGAAACACATACAAAAATAGAAGCCGAGCAGTAGAGACTGATCTCCAAAATAGAGATCATCCAGAATTATTTTCGAGAGGTAAGCAAATCTCTTGATGATATTAATTTTCTAGGAAGCTAAAGAAACAAGGAATACTTTCCAGGAAGCGGTTGCATGTTCAGGGAGCAAAGAGATGGCGAAAAATACAAAATTATCTGTCACAGAATAGATAAAAAGAGACATCATGTTCAAGGTATGGGAAACAAATATATCTGAGAGCAAGAAGATAGTTAAAGAAATCAAAGATGACTGTGAAGGAATCTTTGATTCTTGGGATAAGAAAGAATTAGGCATCGAAAGAAATGACTGTTCTGAGTCACTGGGGTAGATAAACATCGAAAAACAACGGTTGGAATGCAAAGAAGGTTTGAAGGAGATTCAGATTGAAATTTTACAATTGAAGGAGATCGATGCCAACCTAAAAGACAAATGGCTGGTACAACCCAATTTAAAGTTGCAAGTGATCAAGTTTTCCGACCAAGGTTTTGAAGATCGATTCCCAAAGGTACAAAGAAAGTTTTATTTGTTTGAGACTAAGGATCTTCCGACACCTCCTAAGAACTTTGTCCATTTTCTGGAGAAATGTATTGAATGTGTAGCATCAAAGGAGGGAGATATATTGACTAAACACTGAAGTATCATTTGGAAAATCATACTGTTGGAATGATAGATAAACAAAATTTAATCATGCAATGGTTAAGGTTGCAGTTTTGTAACTATTTTTCTCCTGAAAAGTAGGATATTATTAACCATCAAGTAGGGATGACCCTGTATAAATACAGGCAAGGAAGACTAAAACAAGGTTTTTTTTTTTATCTATCAAAAAAGAAAAGCATTTTTGACGAAGTAATTTTGAAGAGACTCTAAATTAATAGAAATGCAGATTGAAGATTCTAGATCTTGTCACTTCTGAGTTATCTGTTTCCCTGTTACATCATCTTTCTTGCATACATTTAATTGATGAATGCTTAGCTACAATTTAGTATAACCTCTATTGTGGAAATTATGATTCTTGTTATTTCAAATCATTTATAGTTTTTCCTCTGTGTCCGTTATCAACAGATACAAGAACTGTAGATTCTTATGTCTTAACATCATATGCTTCATTGATATCTTTCTCATTTCGTAGTCTTCTGTTACAACGTGAGATTCCTCTGAAATTGACGCCTCACTTTGCTAATAGCTTTATGTTTTTCTCCATATCTTGCATGTCTCTTTTCTTTCAAATTTAACTCAGATACAAGAAAAGGCCTACAATTTAGTCATACTATTTATTTGTGTATTGACATCATTCTCGTTACATTGTGAAATAGAGATAACAAGCCTAAAAAGAAAACATAGAATTTTATCCTTCTTTACTTTATCCTTCACGACAGTACCAGTTGCAAGGAAACCTAATATCGAGCCTGACCTCTTGGATCAAACCAACATCACTCTAAATTTATTTAACACTATCTTACAAACAACCGATAACTGGGTTGTGTTAGAATGTTCATGGGCAACAATTGAGAGAGATATCAGTATCCAGGAAATCTGGGAATTTCGACGGAGACAGTTGAGAAACCAACAATAGCCTTCACCTTTTTATCATACATTTTCTATCCTTATCTCCATATGTCTTTTTAGATGCCTTGATAGTATACTTTAAATCCTTAAGGCATAAACTCAGGAACAACATCTTTTTGGCCCCGTTGCCAGGGAACAGAGAAACGAGGTTTTTCCCTGGGAAGAACGACATTGACGCTTTCTTTCTTTGATAGTGAACAAATTTTGAAAACCTTCTAAGGATACCTTTATATTTCACTTGGAGAATCCACTTTGTTTAAGCTGTCTCTTAACCATAGAAACACCAGAAAGAATCCAGACACTAAGCAGATTTCACCTTTTTCGAACCCTGAAAAAATTCTAAAATCAAGAAGATACTTCCGCCAGACCACCTCATCCACAAATAAAAATTTTCGACCTAAGTTTATGCACTCTGATTGTAAATATCAATGCGGTGAATCGAGTATTCCACCCCTTTATGGGAAATACTCCGTTGATAAAGTTACACCCCCTGAATCAGATATAGTTCTTCTATTTTTTGAGACCAAATCTTTCTCATCCTTTTCCCACACAGATAGAAAACAAAGAGCTGCCTCACTTCCCGTTGCGACTCATTCTCCCTCCCTTCTCGAAGTTCGGTTTCCTACATCTCAAAACTCAAACAATTATTCTATATATCTTGACTAAACTACTGTTGATTCTCCCATATTCTCACCCTCTGGTTCTGAAGGAACCTGTCCACATTCCCCAAGCTCTTCTTTCTCAAGTTTCTTCCCCTTCGATAATCAGTTTCTTGAAACCTGTCCTCACAACCCCCAGACTTTAACCGTTAAACCCGCAGTGGCCGCGACCGAAGGAGGTGGGGTTGGAGGTGCTACCACGGGTGGTCAAGGAGAAGGAGCGGGCGGCCAAGCACCGCCTCTTCGGATACTTGCAAAGGTTGCTGCAAGATACACCCCTCTGGTTCTACCAGTTCCTCTCCATGATTTACCAGAAAATTACATGAAAAACCTGCCTAAGTTCACGGGAGAAGGCGACTTGACGACAATCGAACACATAAATTTTTTCGATCAATTCCCTGACATTCTTGGATTGGAACATGAAGATGTTTACTCCAGACTCTTGGTTCAAACTTTTGAAGGGAAAGTAAGAACTTGGTTTCGAGGCATAGCTACCGGATCTATACCGTCATATGATGAACTTGAAAATGCTTTTATTAGACAGTGGGGTGAGCGGAAAGACCATCTTTATTATCTGACCGAATTTGGAGCTCTTCAAAAGAAAAACTCCGAATCGATCCTTGAGTTTACACAACGGTTTAAACAATTGTACAATAATATCCCAACCAAGGTCAAGACCTCACATCCTATAGCGAAAGTCACTTTTGCTGGAGCTTTTGACCCTGACTTCACCCTATTATTAAGGGAGAGAAGATTAGTAGATCTTACCAAGATGAAAGATGATTCCCTCGAGATCGAATCTAACATGATGGCGTTAGGGAAACTAAAAGATAAATTCGATATAGGAAACAAATAAATCAGGAGATACAGGGAGCAAGGAGCACCCTCTGGATCAGTAATATCTCCAGAAGACAAAATGGACGATATGGCCATAATCATCAAATAACTGTCAAACAAGATATCGAGAATGGAACTAGAACAAGATAAGAATGAACATTACCCTAGAAAGGAGTTCAGAAAGAACCCTAACCCTCAAAACCACCAAAAACAAATTAAGAATGAACATCAAAAGATCCAAACCCCTTTTAAAAGTGAAAACTTTATAGGAGGACAAGACTTGGAGGATTTCGAGGAGTTAGAAGAAGATATAAACAATCTTGGCGATGACTACCTATAACCTTACATAACAAGACACGATTATGAAAAGTCTTTGACTACAGAGTATGGGACCGAGAGTAGCAATAACAACAGTGTTTTTGAAGATTTGACCTATCAGGGAATAGCGGATGGAATAATGGCTCAACTCCACCAGAAATACAACATGAGACCTAGAAATAGGGTTTCCGCAACTGCTCGACTTAAAAAATATTGCCGAGGGTTGAAACTGATGAACCAGTTTCAAAAAGCATTGAAAAACAGACTGAAGGGACTAAGGCCGCTAACATCCAGTCTACTAAAACAAAGATAGTGGAAGCATCACCCTTGATCATACAGAAAATAGACACCCCTATTACCAAAACAAAGGCCCCCGAGTCCAAGAAAACAGAAAAGAAAGGATCAAAGGTTCAAAACATGGAAATCGACAAAACCATTGGAAGTTTTAACCTAGAAAATGAAATTAATAAGATCAAAATTTCTATTCCTCTTGTCGAGATGGCCAAAAACCCGATATACTAAAAACAAATTGCTAAAATGATTAATTTTTCGGAAAATGAAAGTCAGGCTGATGTTATAAACTTAGAGGATGAAAAGCCTAACATAATTTTTGGCCCACACTTCGAAGGTGCCAAAGACACTGCTGCCCCTTTCTACATTACTTTGACTGTTTTCAACCATATGCTCCATAACTGCATGTTATATTATGGGGCCTCTCACAATGTGATGCCTAAAGCAGTCATGGACATACTCGGCCTTGAAATCACCAGGCCTTATGGATATTTATATTCTTTCGATTCGAGGAAAGTCAAGTGTATAGGTATGATAAAGGATTTAGTTGTAAGCCTTACACAGGTACTTTCAAAAAGTGTTTTAATGGATGTAGTTGTCGCAGATATACCCCCAAAATATGGCATGCTCTTGTCCCGATCTTGGGGTGCCAAACTTGGAGGTTCCCTTCATCTTGATATGACGTATGCAACAATTCCAGTTTTTGGGGGGTAGTTCACGTGACTGTACAGGGAAACCAGGTTAGCATTTACGGTTAGTGATCCTCTTAGCCCAAATAATTATCCTGTATATATTTCTGATCAGGATTTAGGTAATTGTATATTATCTATAGATGATGATGTGGGCGCATGTATTGAAGAAAGTTGTACAAGAAATAAAAAATAAAAAGAACAAATAGAACATGATGTGTATAACACTGGTGTTTGGAAAATGTTTTTCGACGATGCCTCATCTTATCTTGGAGTTGGGGCTGGAGTAATTGTTGTGGCACCCTATAACCAATTCATTATCCCTTTCTCTTATAGGCTTCAATGGAACATAGACCACACAAATAATGTATGTGAGTACAAAGCCCTAGTTTTAGGGTTAGAGGCCACTAGGAAAATGAAAATTAAAAACTTGGAAGTTTTTGGTGACACAGAGTTAACCGTGAGACAGGTTAATCGACAGTATCAGGCCAAACATCCTAGGTTAAGTTCATATTGAAATTGTGTTTGGGACCTAATCGAAATTTTTTTCTCCTCTTTTAATGTTCACTTTGTCCCAAGAGTAGAAAATCAACAGGAGGATGCTTTAGCCAAAGCAACTTCGACTTTTTCACCTCCCACTGCTTTCAAAATTAAATATCATATAAAAATGAGACATATACCTTCCATACCCAATAACATACATCATTGGCAAGTCTTTGAGGATGATAAAAAACACCGAAAATTTCTATAAACGATAGATGAGTTCACTAAAACCCACACTGACCAAGAGAACCAAAATGATCCTATTTGGATCATGCAGGAAGGGGAAGACCCCCAAGAGTTCCAGGATAAAATCGCAAATTACCGAATGTTGGTTTTAAAAAATAATCAGATAACCAAGGGCCTGATTCCCTTAGAAAGGATTTTCAGTCATGATGACTTCCCTTTGAAGACTACCTTACAGCCTCAGCCGGAGGAAGTTGAAGATTGCAATATAGGTTCCGATGAGAGTCCCAGATTAGTGAAATTGTCCAAGTATTTGTCTTCTGAAATCAAGAGTAAATATACTGAGTTGCTTAGGAAATACAAAGATGTT
Source organism: Picea engelmannii (assembly GCA_009831015.1). NCBI lineage: Eukaryota > Viridiplantae > Streptophyta > Pinopsida > Pinales > Pinaceae > Picea > Picea engelmannii. Next base: position 9,291 of record ML850588.1, read on the forward strand.
TTTGCCTGGTCTTATGACGAGTTGAGAACTTATGATACAACCATCATGGAACATAAAATTCCACTAAAACCAGGTGTCAAACCTTTTAGACAGAAACTCAGGCATATTAACCCTATCCTATTACCGGTGATAGAAAAAGAAGTCAAAAAACTCCTAGATGCTAAAATAATAGTTCCACTGAGATACTCTGAGTGGGTAGCCAATTTGGTCCCACTAAGAAAGAAAAATGGCGAGATCAGGGTGTGTGTCGACATTAGAAACCTGAATCGATCATCACTCAAAGACAATTACCCATTGCCTAAGATTGATCACGTTTTAGAGAAAGTAGTTGGAGCTAACCGAATGTATCTGATCGATGGTTTCTCAGGTTACAATCAGATCGTAGTGCATCAGGACGATAAAAAAAAGACTGCTTTCACTACCCCTTAGGGTACTTTTATGTACGATAAAATGCCCTTTGGTTTGATGAATGCATGGGCTACTTTTCAGTGAGCCATGGATATCTCTTTCGTGGGTGAAAGAGATAAATTTGTTGTTATCTATCTTGATGACCTGACCGTGTTCTCCAAATCTGATGCTGAACATCTAACGCACCTTAAGAAAACCTTTGAGAAATGCCGAAAATTTGGTTTGTCACTCAACCCCAAGAAATATCATTTCGCGATGCAAGAAGGTAAACTCTTTGGCCATATCATGTCTAAAGAGGGAATCAAAATCGATCCGAAAAGGGTTGAAGCAATAGACACTACAAATTTTCCTAGAAATGTAAAAGAAATCCAGTTTTTTTTAGGAAAAATAAATTTCTTGAGGAGATTCATCCCTAACTTCACTGAGATTGTGAAATCGATAACATATATGCTAAAAAAGGACAGGGAGGTGAGATGGACTAGCGAATCCAAAGCGTCATTTCAACGAATCAAGAAAGTGATAAGTGAAGCATCGGTCTTGGCAAGTCCAGATTACATGAAAGAGTTTTTGATTTTTTATTTTGCCTCAGAACATACCATTGCAGCTGTCTTGTTACAAAAAAATGAAGAAAGTTTTGAGTGCCCTATTGCATTTTTTAGCAAAAGACTAAGAAATACTGAGTTGAAATATGATATATTGTTGAAACATGCCTACGCAATGGTGAAAACTCTGAAGGCTTTCAGAACTTACGTGTTACATTCAAAGATCATCGCTTATGTACCCTCTAGCTCTATTAAAGACATATTGGTGAAACCAGACAACGATGGAAGAAGAGGCAGGTGGTTAGCTAAGATCCAGGAGTTTGACCTAGAAGTCAAGCCAACTAAAATTATCAAAGGTCAAGGTTTAGCCAAATTGCTTGCCGAATCAAATTTAAAAGCACTTGGGATAAATTGGCTGCAAGAGAATGAGGGATTCCTGGAAATAAACGAGATTGATATCACTGCACCTATTGCCAAAATCTAAGATAAGTTTTCGGTTTCAGCCTGGTATCGAGACATTGTCCATTACCTACTCACACTTCACTGTCTTAGTGAGTTAACCCTGTCAAAAGCTAGGACGCTAAAGTTACATGCTGTAAAATACTATATCATAGATGCAAAGTTGTATTGGAAAGACCCCTTGGGTTTCCTACTGAGGTGCTTAGTTGAGACTGAAACAGAAGGGGTTATTGATGAATTCCATGTCGGAGTATGTGAAGGACATCATGCTTGGCGAGCAACGACGTATAAAATATTAAGAGCCGTATACTACTGGCCCAAGTTGTTCACAGAAGTGAACACTAAAGTTAGAAATTGCATCCCATGCCAATTGTTCACATGCAAACAGAGGGTCCCAACTTTACTCCTGATTCCAGTTAAAATTGAAGCCTCGTTGCAACAATGGGGACTCGATTTCATCAGAGAAATCCATCCACACTCTAGTGTGCAACACAAATGGATCCTAACTGCTACTGATTATTTCACTAAGTGCGTAGAAGATATACCCACAAGGAACACAACTAACTCAGTAGTGATATGTTTCTTGGAAGATCATATCTTATCCAGATTTGGTTGTCCTCGAAAAATAGTCATTGACAACGTGCAAACATTTAAATCAATGGACATGATAATTTTTTGTCAAAAATATAACATCATACTAGGACACTCCACAACTTACTACCCACAAGGTAATGGTCTGGCTAAATCATCCAACAAAAGCTTGATTACCATGTTAAAAAAGGTTTTGACTGAAAACAAAAAAGCGTGGCATACCCATTTAAAATATGCTTTATAGGCCAACAGAGTAAGCACCAAAAGATCAATCGAGATTTCTCCATTACAGATGGTATATGGAACTGATGTCGTTTTTCCAATAAACCTTTTTCTGCCAGTAATGAAACTCTGGCAAGATTCCAACGAAGAACCCAATGACGTTACCAGGAGAATAAACCAACTGGTTGAAGTCCAACAAAATAGGGCCGAAGTAAATGAAAGGTTGCAAAGGTATTAGGATAAAATGAAATCCTTATTCGATTAGAAAGTGAAAGATAGAGAATTCCTCCCTAGTGACTTGGTGTTAAAATGGGAATCTAGAAAGGAAGACGCTGGAAAACATGGCAAATTCGATCCAATCTGGTCCGGTCCATACATAATTGCGACCTTGGAAGGAAAAAATGCTTGGTTATTAGAAAACCTGGATGGAGACATTCTTAATGCCCCTGTAAATGGGCGGCATATCAAACACTTCATGCAATAAGGTGTTTCTAAATTATCATTGTATATACCGGTTTGTTTTCATGCTTTTTGTATANAAAAAAAAAAAAAAAAAAAAGAAGAAGAAGAAATTCTTAAAGTGTTATGGAAAAAGGGGGACTAAGGAAGGGTTGTAAAGGCCTATCAAGAAAATCTCTAAGAACAACCACATGTATAACATCTTGTCTAAACCCCTTTACCCTCATCCTTGGCCACAGTAAAACCTTTTCTTGGTTGACTATAGACATCTAATCAATGAAGTTTCCTGAGAACAGAGGGGTCTCGCTTCGGTCATGGAAACTCTCGAACAAAATTTCAAGGAAGAGAGTAGGTTGTGTTTTTTGTTCTTTGACTTTGGTTGGATCGTAAACATGTCTAGGTTAATACTAACCTTATTAGTTATCCTAATAGGAATAACTGATTGGTTTTTCTCAAGGAAGTTCCCTAGACTAAAGGTCAAGAAGTTTCCATTAAGAAGTCCTCTAAAACCCTTGATTTTTGAAGGCAGGTGAGAAGATTGACCCAGAGCGATTTAAATGAGTATACAGACTTTGATTCTTTTGAAAACAAATATCTTCCCGAGTGTATTGCATACTCATTGATTGCCCCCACTTCAGATCTAAAAAAAAAGAAAAGAAAGTATGAATGAATAAATCATCGTTTCATTTTTGTTTGTCATAAAAAGAAAAAAATAAAAAAGAAGAAGATGAAATTCTTAAAGTGTTATGAAAAAAGGGGGACTAAGGAAGGGTTGTAAAGGCCTATCAAGAAAATCTCTAGGAACAACCACATGTATAGAAACTTGTCTAAACCCCTTTACCCTCATCCTTGGCCATAGTAAAACCTTTTCTCTGCTGACTATATATGTCTAATCAATGAAGTTTCCTAAGAACAGAGGGGTGTCACTTTGGTCATGGAAACTTTCGAGCAAACTTTCAAGGAAGAGAGTAGGTTGTGTTTTTCATTCTTTGACTTTGGCTAGATCGTAAACATGTCTAGGTTAATCCTAACCTTATTAGTTATCCTAACAGGAATAACTGATTGGTTTTTCTCAAGGAAGTTCCCTAGACTAAAGGTCAAGAAGTTTCCATTAAGAAGTCCTCTGAAACCCTTGATTTTTGAAGGCAGGTGAGAAGATTGACCCATAGTGATTTAAATGAGTTTACAAAATTTGATTCTTTTGCAAACAAATATATTCCTGAGTGTATTGCATACTCATTGATTTCCCCCACTTCAGATCTAAAAAAAATATAAATAAATAAAATTGAGTACAAACAGATGGTGAAAGGAAATTCAATATTGTTTGCCCCCATCTAGTTCAAAGAGATGAAGAAAGGAAATTCATACTTATTGATTGCTCTCATCTCAGCATTTAAAATGCTTGCGAAAAATGAAGTGGTGAAAGGAAATTCAATGTGGGAAGTCGGATAACTTCACTGGGGTACTGAACAGGCTCGCTGGCAGTGAAGCAATATCCTCATATCTGATAAAAGCTGTTATACATGAGTTAAAAGATGCTCTGGTAATTTCTCTTCTTTTCAACTGGATTTTATCATAGGTTTCTAAGATCTCCTTATCGGACACAACGTAAATACTTGCCTTGATGAAAACAGAATCACAAAAAGCCTGATAAGATGGTTAATTGGGTTTTGATTATCTTACATAGTTTTGAGGTTAGTTTTAGGATAAGAAAGATTTTGAAAACCTGGCTCGGGATAGTCAGAATTTTGGTTTTTGTAGAGTTTTCAAGGTTGATGTTGAGACCCTAATCTTGTTCATCTTTTCTCCTTATTTGTCTCATAGAGACAAAACTTTGACTCCATTACCCAATGAAGGCACTTGGTCTACATGTTCTTCTCGTCCCACAAGGATACGAGATCCCTAGATGGAGCTTAATGTTGACACAAAGTTAAAATTTTCCACCCATTAAAACTGAAGCTTCATTTTTTCCTGATCCGTGAAGCCACCCATAGGAAAAAATAGGAAGGAGTCAGAATCACCCATTCCTTTTCAGGTTTTGAGATTCGGGTCTTCACGAGGTGTGATCTTCAACCATCCCTTTTCGCAGTGCCGAAATCCCAAAGCCATTTCAAAATTTTCAGAAATATAAAGTAAAAAGGGGGAAAAATGAACGTTACTTTTTCGTTGCTTACCACAAAGCACTCTTTAATCCATAATTAATCAAATCCCTAAATGCAATTATCTCTCCCTTAGTCTTTCACAATTCGGGTTTCTCTCTGTTAAAATGTTTTCAAACTCTTTTCCTTCGAATTCCCGGTTCTCGATTTTCTGAAAAGTAAAAAAAATAAAAAGTAATTGTCCATTAATCATGATTAATTAAAGTTTTAATGCGAATGATTAACGCCTCGCCTAATCATTCAAAATTTCATGATTTGGGGTTTACTTGTGACATATCCCCTAACAGCAGGATCCCCGAAGTTCCGAAATGAGAAATCACGTTTTCTTTAAACAAACCCTAAGATTTAATGATTAAGATGTTTTCAAAACATGATTAATGATGACTAAGCTGCTTTTCGCATTTCGAGAATTAAGGAAGGTAGTGATTTTCAGGTTTTCAGTTTCGAAATCACTGATATACGGTAGTATTAATTACGGGTAAATGAAGATATTTTTTGACGTGAATTCGTATCTCTAAGCATATCTTTAAATTAAAGAATTTATTTTTCATCGCTTGTATCAGTACGCTCGTTGCAACAAAAATTTAGAGGTTAATAAAGGTCTTGTGTGTCGAAGTTCATTCTTATCCTTTACCTCTGTAACAAGTCATATTTGTCCAGTTTTACACACTTTTCTCTGTAAACAGGTTCCTGGTCTAGTACAACCACCATGGCGCCTAAGAAGGCCACTGAGAAAAATGAGGAAGTTGCAGAGGTCTCGAGTCCTAACAAAGATGTTGTATCTGAAACAATACCACATGCGATCGATTCCATAAAATCCTGGAGGTAGATTTTCGAAACTCTCGATTATGCAATTAAGAACTTCCCACATGAGGTCGACAACAAACTCTAGGATATAGTAGAGTTCGAACTTCACAAGTGGCTACACGACCGTGACTCCTGACTTACAATGACATGATCAGTTGGTCCTTAGAGCGAGAAGACGTGCAGACGAGGAGCATTTTGGACAACCGAGGGGTCGTCATCGGCTCCTTCAGACTAGAACATATACAAGTAATGTATAAACTATCTCCCGGTCCCAAGTATATTTATAATAAATATTTCGTCAGTGAGTTTCAGAGGAAAGAATGTTTTGAGTAAGACAAAATGTATCCTGGCATAATAAAAGACTGGTGGAGAAATGAAGCAAAATTCAGGGCCAACACACATGGTGTCTATGCCACAACTTCTTTAAATGAGTATATGGTTTATGTGGCGATGATGTTATGTAGGATTTTTGGTAAGAAATGTCCTAACCACTTCCCAATGGAATGGGTACCTCTTTTGCATGAGGCTGCAGAAGGTTACAACTTCAATTGGGATAAGATTTTATCCGATAACATAGCGAGAGAGGTCATGGAATATTAGACTGCAAAATCAAAAGGCCAACTAGTAGCCTTTTATATGTCCGCATACATCATGGATGATATATGCTTCTCAACTCCTTTCCCTTTGATGAATTGGAGTTGGAATCCGACTTACCCAGAGCCTATTCATGAATATCATTCTAAACTTTGGGAAGAAAACAACAAGGATTCATTCTATGAGATCTATCATTTTGTGGTAATACCACTACACCAGATGCTATATGACTGTGCACCCCCCCACATTTTAGAGTTGGTCATAGGGAACCCTTGGGCAATTGTTGACTGGTTTATAGAGGATAATTTCTCCTACATCAGAGTTTTCATATGTTCAATTCCTCGACATGCACTCCCAAAATTCCTCCCTGACAGACTAATGTGCAGGGAGATAGCTTATCAAATAGTAACGAGTGGAATCCAGATAGAATTGAATATAACTCAAAATAAATCTTGGCCTGTTTTTCCCGTTCAAATTGGAAAATTTTCACTTCTCAACTTGGGCCATTCCAAAGTTGAAGCGACAACACTTGAGGAGGTCAAATTGGTAGACCTCGAACACAGGAAGCACGATCCTTACCAGTTAGTATGGAAACACATGGATGACTGCAATATGAAATCCTATGAACATGAGAAGTCCCCTTGTGATGACATGTTCAAAGGGACTAAGAATCATGAAGAGGTGTTAGAATGAGTGCAGACACTGCCATCCGACTTGCAAGCTAGTTTTCAGACTTTCCAGAAGCATAGATGGAGTGTTCTACCCAAAGTACCGCAAGGAGAAGCAATCACCCTTCCCCAATAACAAGAAAGTACTCCTCTAGGCTTCGAGCAGGAAGCACAGGATAAGGGAAATCCCGAAAAGGTCCCACAGGATACTGAAAAAACCCCACAAAATAAAGAGGCCTTACAGACGAAAAAACTAGAGACATAAATAGAGAGGAAGTCCGAGACACCTCCCGAGCCCAGTTAGCTCACTCCCCATTCATCACCTGTTGTTGATGTCAATAGGCCTAAGGCCATAGAAGGGAAAGGATCTACAGAGATAGGAAGTCCCATAGCTTCCTTAACCCCCTTACAGTCCACCTTTGGATTCCCATAGATGGAAGCCATATTTGTTGATGACCTCACCCCTGTCTCCATAGATGAGATTCCTCCCTCTGATTATTTTTTCAGCAAAAAGAGGAAGGTTGTCCTGAAGCAAGAGATGTATATGAGAGAGGGGGGCATGGTAAAAAAGCATAGAGTCTTGTTAGATGGAAAAAAATTGGAGGAGGAGGATTTTTCTACAGAGATAGCAGGTTCCATGGGAGCCATGGAAACAACAAACTTTTTTACCGTGGAGAACATGAGAACACGGATAAAAACGAGTAATAACATAATAGCTCAGTTACGGGACTAGTTAAAGAACGTTGAGAAGAACATTAGAGAAGAGGTGAGTAAAATCTTGGAGCAGGCCAGGGCTATTGAAAGGCTAGAAATTCAATCACTCAAATCAAGCCTGGACGAAATGAACCAGAGGATACAAGCAAGTCAGATGCAAGTTTCTCAGCAAAAGGAGCATGCGGAAAAATTACAGGTTAAGTTAAATTTGATTGAAGGCCAGGTTATAGACTTAAAGGCTTTCCAAACCCTCTCACTGGAAACACATACAAAAATAGAAGCCGAGCAACATAGACTGATCTCCAAAATAGAGATCATCCAAAATTATTTTTGAGAGGTAAGAAAATCTCTTGATGATATTATTTTGCTAGAAAAGGAAGCTAAAGCAACAAGGAATACTTTCCAGAAAGTGGTTGCATGTTCAGGGAACAAAGAGATGGTGAAAAATCCAAAACTATCTGTCACATAATAGATAAAAGGAGATATCATGCTCAAGGTATGGGAAACAAATATATCTAAGAGAAAGAAGATAGTTAAAGAAATCAAATACGGCTGTGAAGGAATATTTGATTCTTGGGAGAAGCAAGCATTAGGCGTCGAAATAAATGATTTTTCTGAGTCACTGGGGCAGATAACCATTGAAAAAAAGTGATTGGACTGCAAAGAAGGTTTGAAGGAGATTGAGAGTGAAATTTGACAATTGAAGGAGATCGATGCCAACCTAATAGACAAATGGCTGGTACAACCCAATTTAAAGTTGAAAGTGATCAAGTTTTCTGACCAAGGTTTTGAAGATCGATTCCCAAAGGTACAAAGAAAGTTTTATCTATTTGAGACTAAGGATCTTTCGACACCTCCTAGGAACTTTGTCCATTTTCTGGAGAAATTTATTGAATGTGTAGCGTCAAAGGAGGGAGAGATTTTGACTAAAAAATGAAGCATCATTTGGAAACTCATACTGTTGGAATGATAGATAAACAAAAGTTAATCGTGCAACGATGAAGGTTGCAGTTTTGTAACTATTTTTCTCCTGAAAAGTAGGATATTGTTAACCATCAAGTAGGGATGACCCTGTATAAATACAGGTAAGGAAGACTAAAACAAGGTTTTTTTTTTATCTCTCAAAAAAGAAAAGCATTTTTGACGAAGTAATTTTGAAGAGACTCTAAATTAATAGAAATGCAGATTGAAGATTCCAGATCTTGTCACTTCTGAGTTATGTGTTTCCCTGTTACCTCATCTTTCTTGCATATGTTTAATTGATGAATGCTTAGCTACAATTTAGTATAACATCTACTGTGGAAATTATGATTCTTGTTATTTCAAATCATTTACAGTTTTTCCTCTGTGTCTGTTATCAACAGATACAAGACCTGTAGATGCTTAGATCTTAACATCATATGCTTCATCAATATCTTTCTGATTTCGTAGTCTTCTGTTACAACGTGAGATTCCTCTGAAATTGACGCCTCACTTTGCTAATAGCTTTATGTTTTTCTCCATATCTTGCATGTCTCTTTTCTTTAAAATTTAACTCAGATACAAGAAAAGGACTACAATTTAGTCATACTATTTATTTGTGCATTGACATCATTCTCGTTACATTGTAAAATAGAGATAACAATCCTAAAAATAAAACACATAATTTTATCCTTCTTTACTTTATCCTTCATGATAGTACCAGTTGCAAGGCAACCTAATATCGAGCCCAACCTCTCAGATCAAACCAACATCACTCTAAATTTATTTAACACTATCTTACAAACAACCGATAACCGGGTTGTGTTAGAAATTTCGTGGGCAACAATTGAGAGAGATATCAGTATCCAAGAAAACTGGGAATTTCGATAGAGACAGTTGAGAAACCAACAATAGCCTTCACCTTTTTATCACACATTTTCTATCCTTAGCTCCCTTTGTCTTTTCAGATGCCTTGACAGTATAATTTAAAGCCTTAAGGTATAAACTCAGGAACAACAATTTCTATCTCAGCTTTAGATAAGAAAGGATTCAAAGTTTATTTCATAGATGGATAAGTTCTTATGTGGCCCAAAGGAAAAATCATGGAAGAAGCAATTTTTATTGGAAAATAAGAAGGTGGCTTGTATAGGCTAAAATGCCACTCAGAAGCAACCTTGACTCATTCCATTGAGAATCCCTGTGATCTTTGGCATAGAAGACTAGCTCACATTAAATACAATGCATTACCATATGTAAGCAAGGTAGTCACATGTCTACCAGAATTCAAGGTTGACCATGAAGGTGTGTGCAACAGATGTGCCCAATGAAAGAACATCAAGAACCCTTTCCCGAAGAGAGACAATAAAGCAGGAGTCCTAGAGCTCATTCACTCAGATGTATGTGGCCCAATGCTATCAACCCCCATCAACATGTATGTATACTATGTGTATTTTATTGATTACTATTCTCGCAAAACTTGGATTTACTTTTTGAAATCAAAAGATGAAGTGTTTGGTAAATTCAAGGAATTCAAAGCCTTGATAAATAATCTCTCTGAAAGAAAGATCAAGATACCCAGGTCAGATAATGGAGGAGAATACACCTCAAAAAGAGTTTGTAAACTTTTTAAAATATGTCGGGATCAAGAGGGAGCTCACCACTCCCTACAATCCTCAACAAAATGGTGTAGCAGAAAGAAAAAACATATCTATAATGGAAGCAATGAAGACAATGATTCATGATCAAGATATTCCAATGCACTTATGGGAAGAAGCAACAAGAAAAAAAATGTATGTACAAAATAGATTATCCCATAGTGCACTTGGGTTCAAGACCCCTAAAGAGATGTTCTATGAAAATAAGCCAGAATTAATCCATCTCAAAATATTTGGATGTCCCGTATTTGTGCATGTTCCAAAAGAGAAGATAACTAAGCTAGACCCTTCAGGAAATAAGGGAAGATTTGTTGGATACTGTGAAGTATCCAAGGCCTTCAAAATATACATACCAATTTACCATCATATTTATATCAAGAGAGATGTAACCTTTGATGAAGATGAAACCCTCAAGAAATCAAGAAGATTCCAACTTGAAGAAGTATATGAAGAAGAACTTGTGGCTCCTAGAGTTGCAGAACCAGTGAGGGAAGTCATAACTTCCCTTGATGAGGAGATTATAGAAGATCATGACATAATAGAATCTCAAGAACCTCTACAGATGATGATCTCCCACAAGAGAAATCCATCCTAGGCAAGGTAGCTTATTCAAGATGGAGAAAAGTATGGTTCCCTAGAAGGAACCATGAGACAAGTCAAGAAACCCAAGCCATTCTCCAATTATATGGCTTTGATGTGTGATGTCTTAAATAAGGATCCTACTTTCTTTGAAGAATCCAAATGGCTATACAAGATAAAACATGTTGTTGATGGAAGTATTGAGAAATATAAAGCAAGGTTTGTTGCTTGTGGATTTTCTCAAAAGGAAGGCATTGAATATGAAGATACGTTTTCTCCTCTATCCAGATACACTTGAATAAGAAACATCACAACCCTTGAAGCTAAGATGAAATGGAAGTTACACCAGATGGACGTGAAAACAATTTTCTTAAATGGTGTCATAGAAGAGGAAGTGTATATAGAAAAACCTCAAGGGTTTGAAGTTGAAGACAAAAAGACTCGTGTATGCATATTGAAGAAGGATATGTATGGATTGAAACAAGCTCCTAGAGCTTGGTATGGAAGAATTGACAATTTCCTGATGATCTTGGGACTTACCAAGAGTAAAGAAGATTCTAACCTTTACTTCAAGGTTATGAATGATGAGCCTATTATATTACTGTTGTATGTGGATGACTTATTTCTAACTGGAGAAGAAAATATCATCACTGAGTGTAAGAAGAAGCTCGCTGCAGAATTTGAGATGAAAGACCTTGGCCTAATGCAATATTTATTAGGTCTTGAGGTCTGGCATAGCCCATAGAAGATCTTCCTTAACCAAGGGAAGTATGCAGTTGAAATACTGAAGAGGTTTGATATGTTGGAGTGAAAATCCATGAATACAACCATGGAAACAAAGTTGAAGCTCCTGGTTGAAACTTCATCAGAATTGATTCATGCTACACTGTATAGATAGATCATTGGATCGTTGATGTATTTGACGAACACCATGCTAGATATACATTTTTCTCTGAACACCTTGAGTCAATTTCTGGTAGATCCCATACGTGTTCACCTGGTTGCTGCAAAAAATGTGACGAGGTACCTTAAGGGTACATTAGATTTTGGTCTCAATTATAATGGATATCATGACTTTATACTGAGTGGTTATACCGATTCAGATTGGGATGGAAGTGTCTCTGACAAAAAGAGAACTTTAGGATGTTTTTTCAATCAGGTTCATCCATGATCTCATGGTAGAGAAGGAAGCAATCAATTTTTGCTCTCAACATGGCAGAAGCAGAATACATTACTGCATGTTCCGCCATTTGTGAATCCATATGGCTTCAAAAGTTGTTGACAGGTCTATTCGATTTGGATATGGAAGAAACCGTGATTCTATGTGATAACCAGAGTTGTATAAATATATTAGAGAACCCTGTGTTCCATGAAAAGTCAAAAAACATAGAAATCCGATATCATTACTTCCGTTATATGGTGCAGAGAGGAGCCATAAAGCTCCAATATGTTAGCACGAATGAACAAGTTGCAGATGTGTTGACCAAGCCTATGTCTTGTATAAAGTTTGAGCACTTTCGAGATAATCTTGGTGTAGTTCAAAAGGACCTCCATCGAAAGGTGGAGTAGTGTTGTGATGCCAACCTCGTTCTGAAGATTTCCAGCTTTGTGCTGATGTTTTTGTGATGCTAGCCTCGTGCTAAAGATTTACAACGTCATGCTGATGTTTTTGTGATGCCAACCTAATGTAGTTCTCCCACCTCAACATGGTCTACTGACCTCCCGGTCTCTGGATCTTCTCAATCTTTGAGTTGGAGTAGCTCTTTGATTCCTCGCTGGAATCTTCAAGAAATGTCCACATGTCCTTTTCACAAAAATCTACCATGAGAACAAGCACCAGGCATAAGCTTCTCTCACGAGACCATTGGTTGTGACCACGAGACTAACCCAAAAGGCATTTTGCGATTTCACGTCTCGGGTCTTTGCATGTGAATCACCCCGATTCTCCCAACCTCCAAAACCCCAACAGGAGTTTAGCGTGTACTAGCTCCTCCCTTATCTTCCCTCAATGTGACCTCCGGCCATGACTCGGGGCTCAAATCTCAAGTGATTCGGGATTTCATGTATCGGGAACTCCCGATATGATTAGATGTATGGTCCATGATCTTCCTTTGATCGACAACTATGATCAAGTCGTGATTTCACGTTTCATGACTTTGGAGGTTTGTTCACCTCTATTTTATCAATCCTCGATTTCCCAAAATATCCTCGCATCATATCAATGGTCCTTAACTCTCCATGGTCCGATGGTTCAAATGGCCTCGTGATTTCATATTTCACAGGTTTTCACAACTCCAGCGAAACGCTGATCTCTCGCCATGTGTCCCTTATTGATGGACGATTATGATAGGCTTCATAATTTCTCGATTTCGCGATTCCGCCTCTCCTGTGCACTCTCAACGGGTTAATGTACATGCACCTTACTTGGATCCAATAGATGTTGGTCTTTCGCGTCTAGATCCAATGAACGATATTTGTTCTCCCCTTGTTCGCATTCCTCCTATCTGGACTCTGATCTAATGGCCCATATTTCCCCCTGCAGCCGATCTAGCGGTTTTTGTATCTCCTCCTCCTGAGATTCCAGATCCGTGCACTCCTTGCAGCAGATTCTTACACGAGACTTATTTCTTGCGGGTGACTGTGCATGTCTTGCAACAATTGCTTTGCACTCCTTGTAAAGGGAAAGTTCCATGATATCTCTTCTAAGATTCAGAATCGAAATAGATTCCGTCAACGCACTCCTTGCGTTTGGTGTGCACACCTTGCACTCACTCAACAAAAGAGGAACAATTGAAACTCATACCAACATTCACAATTTCATCTACTCATAACGAAATTCATTCATTCATGAAAACATGAAATTGCAAACAATAACAACATCACACAATTGGATAAATTTTCCTCTGTTATATGCATTCGAAAATAAAATGGCTACAACTATTTTCAAACAAAAAATAAAACTCAAAAACTCCTACCAACTCGCAACAACCTCATTTGGGCATACAAAACCACTATTTAACTCATAGGGTCCTTAGGGTTCCCCCGACTACTCATCTACCTCCAAAATGAAAACCTAACTGCTACCTAAGTTCAGTTACATTCAAGACTCGGAGTGAAACTCCCTGATCGCTCATGATCATTCCATTCCCAAGCGTTTCATCTTCTTCTATTTTTCCAACCAACTCCAAAATATTTGTCGTAACTCCCAATGTTTGAGATTCCAAAATGATTCCCAGGCACTGAGTTGTCCTACCATGCGTGCTTGCTAATGATGCTACTGCATCATACTCCCCCTGAAAAAAAAAATTCATGGAATCCTATCCATGATATCCTGCACCGACTTTCCATGCTTCTGGATATCCGCTTCATTTTCCCAACTGGAATCTTCTATTGGGAGCCCTTTCCACTTGACCAGATATTCAAAATAGGTTTTCCTCCTGGTCTTCTTTCCATTTCTCTGATCAACTATCTTCTCCATTTGTGGTTTTTCTGCTATAGACATTTATTTCTCCCACTGGACCTTCTCTTGATTTTATGCTTCCTCTGTGTCATCTTTCTTGTAAGGATGCATGTCTAAAACTCTGAATATGGGTGATATGCCCACATCATCTAGCAACTCAATCTCATAGGCATTTGCATCAAATTTCCTTAAGATCTTACATGGTCTTATCTTCTTCATTTTTAATTTGTTATATGTTCCCCTAGGAAAAATTTCCTTTCTAAGATGTGCCAGAACATGATCTCCTACTTCAAATTGAAGCTCCCTACGATGTTGATCAACTCTGCACTTGTATTCTTAGCTAGAATTATGCAATTGTCCTCTGATTTGGATATGGAGTTTATGTATTTATGCAACAAAGTCTTCTACTCCAGTGCTCCTGATCTCACTCTGTTCTAAGTCTCTCAACTCAGATACTCCCCTGGGTTGCATTCCATATAATATTTGGAATGGGATATGTCCAATGCTCCTATTTGGTGAGTCGTTGTATGAAAATTCTTCTTGTGGCAGAATCCGATCCCATTGATTATGATGTTCAGTGACTAGACTCCTCAAAAAGTTTCCCAAACTTCTTTTTACCACCTCAGTCCGTCCATATTTCTGAGGGTGATAAGCTGAGATGAAGGACAGATCTGTCCCCAACTTCTTCCACAATGTTCTCCAAAATTACCCACAAATTTTGTGTCTCTGTTCGAGACAATGTTCCTGAGTAGACCGTGAAGTCTCACGACTTCCTTGAAAAACAGATTTGCAACATGGGCTGCATCAATAGTCTTCTGGCATGGGATAAAGTGTGCCATCTTTGAAAATCTATCCACCACCACAAATATGGAATCACATCCTCTTTGCATTCTTGGTAGTCCCATCATAAAATCCATGCTTGTTGCATCCCAAGGTCTGTTTGGTATCGGAAATGGTTGATACAATCCAGTGTTCTGTCTTTTTCCTTTTGCATGTTGGCAGATTCTACACTTGTTCACAAATTTTATCACTTCTGTCCTCATACCTGGCCAATAGTATGGACTTCTCAACTGTGAAAATGTTTTATCATGGCTGAAATGTCCAACCAATCCTCCATTATGCTTCTCCTTCAAAAGGTTATCCCTCATTGAGCATTTTGTTATGCACAACTGATTTCCCTTGAACAACAATCCTTATTTATCCATGTATTCGACCCATTGTCTCCTGTCTCTCAGCATAGGATTTTCACATGCTTTGTATGCTTCCCTGAAATCTGCATCATCACAATACATATCCTTCAGGTGTTCAAACCCCAAAGTCTTTACCTGAAATTCCTGTAGAATCAAACATATCCTGCTCAATGCATCAACAATTTTGTTAGCATTCCCAACAATATCTTTTATGACAAAAGTAAAATTCTTCATAAAATCAATCCACTTTGCATGCTTCTGATTCAATTTTTCCTGTCTGGTTATGAATTGTAAGGCCTGGTTATCACTATACAAGACAAATTCCTGTGGGACAAGGTAGTGTCTCCACTTCTTCAGGGCTTGAATTATGGCATAAAACTCCTTGTCATATGTGGAGTATTTCCTCTTAGTCTTGTTCAAATTTTCAATGAAATATGCAACATGCCTATTATCCTAGCTCAAAACTGCTCCAATTGCAACTCCACTTGCATCGCATCTCACCTGAAATGTCTTTTCAAAATTTGGTAAGACCAGAATTGGTCGCTCTGTTATTTTCTCCTTCAGTAATTTCAAGCTCCTCTCGACATCCTCTTTCCATTTAAAAGACTTTTTCTTCTTCTTCACTGTATCCATCATTGGTGCACAAATTCCACTAAAATCTCTAATGAATTTCCTATAGAAACTTGCTAATCCATGGAAGCTTCTTACCTAGAACATGCTTCTTGGTGATGGCCATTCTTTGATTGCTCTCACCTTTTCTGGATCCATCTTCAGTTCATTTGAAGAGATCACAAAACCCAAGTAAATGAGTTTTGTCTTCATAAAATAGGACTTCTTAAGATTTATCAACAACTTCTCCTGTTGTAGTCTCCTCATCACTAGTGTCAGGTGTCTCAAATGCTCCTCTTTAGTCTTGCTAAAGATCAATATATAATCCAGATATACAACCACGAACTTTCCAATGAAGTATTTCAAAATTTCATTCATCAATCTCATAAAAGTACTCAGGGCATTTGTTAAGACAAATGGCATAACAAGCCACTCATACAAACCTTCATTTGTCTTAGAGGTTGTGTTCCACTCATCACCTTCTCTCATTCTAATATGGTGATATCCACTTTTCAAATCTATTTTAGAAAATAAATTTGCCCCACTTAAACAGTACATTAAATCATCCATTCTTGGAAAAGGGAACCTATACCTGATGGTGATCTTGTTAATGGATCTTGAGTCTATACACATTCTCCATCCTCCATATTTATTTGGAATCAACACAGTTGGCACTGCGCATGGAATCAAGATCTCTTTGACCAACCCTTTGTCTAACAATTCCTGGACTTGGTTCTTTACCTCCTCATTCTCTCGAGGTGTCAATTTGTACGCTGATTTGTTTGGAAGACTTGCTCCTGGTATTAGATCAATATCATGACTGATACTTCTAATGGGTGGAAATGAGTTAGGCAACTCATCCACCACTATGTCAAAAAAATTATCCAACAATTCCCGAATTTCTTCAGGAAAATCATCCGTTGAATTACTTGTAAGGAAAACTCTAGGTTTCCTCAACACAACAAACTGCATCTCCTGTCCTTTCTTTAATTCATTCAGGAGTTCCTTCCCACTCATGAGAAGTATTCTTGTGCTGGCTTCCCCTTTCATTTTTTTCTCCTCTTTGGAAACAACATGTGTGTCCTACCATTCTTCTCCAAGGTGTATGAGTTTTTCCTCCCATTATGAATGACATTCCTGTCAAACTGCCACGGTCTTCCCAACAAAATATGGAATAAATCCATGGGAATTACATCGCATATAATTTTTTCTCTATATCCTCTTATCTTAATTTCAACCAATCATTGTCTAGTAACCATTACCTAGTGTCCTTTCTGCAACCACGAGACTTTGTATGGCTTCCAGTGTGCAGTTGTCTCCAACTCCAATTTCTCTACCATCTCTGTGGATACTCAGTTTTCAGTGCTCCCACTATAAATTATCATTTTGCAGACTCTGTCCTTAGTCTTGCAAGCTATCTTGAAGAGATTGTTTCTCTGCACCATCTTTTCAACTTCTGCCTCTGGTTTTAAGATAACTTTTCTCAACATCAAAGATGTTCCATCCTCTACTCCTTTTACTTCAACATTTCTTCTCTATGCTTCCGAAATGCGAGCTTCACCTTCTCATTATTTATTTTTCTCGGGACAATCCAAAGACTTATGTCCTACCTTTCCACAGGTGTAACATCTCACTTCTCCTCCTCTGCATCTTCCTCTTCCTCGTATATTGAGACCTCTATTTTGGCTCTATCTCCCAATCTGACAACTTCTCTTAGCAAGCGCTCTTCGGAAACATTCTCTCCTACAGCTTCTTCGACTTATACCTCTTCACTCTATACATCGATGATGTCTCCAGCATCAGGTGATCTTCTCTGCGATGCCTCCATTTCCTCTAATCTTGCACAAAGTTCTCACATCTCCCTTTCTACAACTCGATTGGTTAAAGGTTGTTCCACTAGTCTCCTTGGTGGCATTGTGTTGACTGTCTCTCACACATTGAGTAAAACTCAATTTATTTCGCCTCCTTTATATCCCTCACCTGAAATCTACAGACGAAAATTTTCTCTAATACCACTTGATGCAATGCCCCCACCTCAGCAGGGTCTACTGACCTCCCAGTCTCTGGATCTTCTCAATATTCGAGCTGGAGAAGCTCTTCAATTCCCCGCTAGAATCTTCAAGAAATGTCCACAGATCCTTTTCACAAAACTCCACCATGCGAATAAGCACCAGGCACAAGCTTCTCTCACGAGACCACTGGCTGTGATCACGAGCCTAGCCCAAAAGGCGTTTCACGATTTTGCATGTCAGGTCTTTGGATGTGAATCACCCTGATTCTCCCAACCTCTGAAACCCCAATAGGAGTTTAGCGTGTACTAGAACCTCCCTTATCTTCCCTCAATGTGACCTTCGGTCATGACCTGAGGTTGAACTCTCAAGCACTTCAAGATTTCGCGTATCAGGAACTCCTGATATGATTAGATCTACGGTCCACGATCTTCCTTCGATCGACGATTATGATCAAGTCATGATTTCACATTTCACGACTTTGGAGGTTGGTTCACCTCTGTTTTCTCGATCACCAATTTCTAAAAATATCCTCGTGTTAGATCAATGGTCCTTAACTCTTCGTGGTCTGATGGTCTAGATGGCCTCACGATTTCAGATTTCACAGGTTTTCATAACTCCTACCTCTAGTTCCCCTAATTGTGAATTCAACGAAACATTGATCTCTCGCCACGTGTCCCTTCTTGATGGACGGTTCTGATAAGCTTCAAAATTTCATGATTTTGTGATTCTGCCTCTCCTGTGTACTCTCAAATGGTTAAGATATGTGCACCTTAGTTGGATCCAATGGCTGTTGGTCCTTCGCGTCTAGATCCGATGAACAAGATCTATTCTCCCCTTGTGCGTGTTCCTCCTATCTGGACTCTGATCTGATGGCCCATATTTCTCCCTGCAGCTGATCTAGAGGTTGTTGTAGCTCCTCCTCTTGAGCTTCTAGATTTTTTCACTCTTTGCAGCATATGCTTACGCGAGACTTAGTTCTTGCGAGTGACTGTGCACACCTTGCAGCAGTCGCTTTGCAGTCCTTGCAAAGGGAAATTTTTGTGTTATCTCTTATGAGCTTCAGAATCGAAACAGATTCCGTCAATGCACTCCTTGCATTCAATGTGCACACCTTGCACTCACTCAATAGAAGAGAAATGATTGAAACTTATACCAACATTCACAATTTCATCTACTCGTAATGAAATTCATTCATTCATGAAAATAGGAAATTGCAAACATTGTTTTTTGTTTTTTAATTTGTGCGGGACCTGTTGGCTACGCGATTAACCTGTGGCTTGAGAAACCGTGACTCAGGGGCATCTAAGCCGTCAAAATCACCCGGGGATCGCACCCGGCCTGAGCCACACCAACCCTTAACATGGTTGGATTTTTTGTCCCTGTAGGTTTCGAACCGGTGATTTTAACAACACAGAGTGGCTTAACAACACAATCCGTCACCGACTGTCCTACACCTCGGGGAAAAATTGAAAACATTATTAACATCACGCAATTGGATCAATTTTCCTCGGTTATATTCATTCGGAAATAAAATGGCTACAACTATTTTCAAACAAAAAAAAAAATCTCAAAAACTCCTACTAACTCGCAACAACCACATTTGGGCATACAAAACCTCTATTTAACTCATAGGGTCCTTAGGGTTCCCCCCGACTACTCATCTACCTCCAAAACAAAAACCTAGCTGCTACCTAAGTTCAGTTACATTCAAGACTTGGAGTGAAACTCCCTTATCTCTCATGATGATTATGTTCCCAAGCGTTTGATCGTCTTCCATTTTTCCAATCAACTCCAAAAGATTCACCGTAACTCCCAACGTTTGAGATTCCAAAATGATTCCCAAGAGAGTTGTCCTGCCACACATGCTCGCTGATGATGCTCCTGCATCACAACCTCATGCTGAAGATTTCTAGCTTTGTGCTGATGTTGTTGTGATGCTAGCCTCATGCTGAATATTTCTACCTTCGTGATGATGTTGTTGTGATGCCATCTTTGTGCTGAATATTTCCAGCTTCATGCCGATGTTGTTGAGATGCCAACTTCGTGTTGATGTTGTTGTGATGCCATACTTGTGATGAATATTTCCAGCTTCATGATAAATATTTCCAGCTTCGTGCTGAAGATTTCCAACTTCGTGCTGAAGATTTCCAACTTCGTGCTGAAGATTTCCAACTTCGTGTTGATGTTGTTGAGATGCCAACTTCGTGATGAGGATTTCCAGCCTAGTGTTGCTGCTGATGATGCTATAGCCTTCATGCTATGATGTTGTTGTTGTTGATGTTGTATCATCCTTGTGATGTTATTGATGATGATGATGTATTAGTGTTATATTAATCCATGTTGATGCAGATGATGATGATGCCATTCCATCTCCCTGCCGTGGATGATGATATTTATGATGAGAAAAACTTCCGATGATTTATAGATATGACATTTAGTGTTCCAGATTCTGTTGATATTGATACCCTCTCTCTCTCCTAATGATTTTGTAGAATACCCTTCTTGTTAAGGGGGAGTGTTGAAATATTGTAACTGTAAAGAGTATTCTATTTATTATTGAGTTATTATTCATTAGATCAATCACCTTTTTTGGTGATCAGGGGATCAAATTTTGCTCAATTTTCAAAGTGCTCGGAATGCGACAAAAATAGTATCATTGCGTCCATCTCGTCTTCCTGATTCCGGAGGTATATTTACTTTCTCAAATGGAGTCCGTATGGAGAATATATCGCGATCTGTTTGCCAAGGCAAACATGCAAAATTTTTGATGCTGACTGTACATGTCCGTACAGTCCGTACGGTGACGTGGAAGGGCCGTACCATCCGATGACATGGCAGTTGGATGATGTGGAACATTTTCATTGGTCGATTGTTGGCGAGTAGCGTGTTGACACGTGTCCGGTTAATGGAGAATAATAAGGAGACACGTGGCCCAATCCATGGGCGCCACATGTCCCCCTCATTGTTTGGTTATATGTAAAAGTTTTATGGGAGTCCGAGGGGTTCGACCCCCGGACCTCCCCCACTGTTAAAGCCTTGACAAACCTCCGCTAACCATTATGCCGCCACATGAGCCTTGTTAGGTTTATGGTATTAAATATATTTAACATTGTTTAATGTTGAAAGCTGAGGGGGGTCAGGTCGGGGCTTAGTCTCGACCCATAGTTTTATTAACACATATAACCATTGTATAATATGGTGCGCGCGATTTGTAATCGCATACATATATACCATAGTTTCATATTGTATTAAAACATGCGCGCGGGGTTTGAACCATAACCAATGTTTAAATGTGCATGTGGTTTGACTGGTGGGTTAAACGCGTGGGAGTTACACGGTTGGACAACAACTTAACCACTTTTGCCCAGCATTCGGTCACATGCTGCCATACGCCCAGGTGCTGAGGCGGTTAGGGGTTGGAGGCGCCTTAACCATCCTATGGTTTGCACCGTTGGCGCGGTTGCGCCCGGTGCCAGGTTTATACGCTTTAAAATGCGTGTGAGCTAGGTTTGTTGAAGGGGGGTACGAATTGTAGAACCAGATACAACAAGCTTGAAGAGGGACACTTCCAGGAGGCCTAACTTCTTCATTTTTCGACCGATTGAGGTGCCGAAAGAGCCCAGACAGGGGTTTTGGAACGCTGGGAAGCCATTGGAGCAGTCGGTTTGTCAATTTGAGCATTGTAAGACATGTTTTTAGGCACTTTTTGAGCAATTAATAATAATGATCCATTGGAAGTTGGACCAGGAGATGTAGCCCATAAGAGGGGTGAAATCCTTTATCAATTGTTGTGCACATGTGTTTATGTTCAATGTTTATGCTACTGTCTATGTGTATTTTGCATAAGTAATCCTTAAATTATGTGTTGCAAATTGATCCTGTTGCTTTAAACACATAACATTTTACTTGCAATAATTATTCAAGTTTTTCAAGTCTTCTTCATTTTTAGATCAAGTTGGTATCAGCGAACTGGTTTTGAAGACTTGATTGTTTGCAAGTTTTGTTTCTGATGCTCACAAGGTTGAAACTCACAAGAGGAGAAGGTCAACTTGTGGATCCAAGTTCTTATCCGACAAGGAGGAAGCAATTTCATTCACCGCAAGTTGCAGAGAGACATTCACCAAGCATGGCTCATGCAGAAGACCATGAACGTGTTTCGAATGAAGAAGAAGACTTCAGGAAGACTATCATACAATTGAGAGATATGATGAAGGTCATGATGGAACAGAACATGATGTCGTAGGGTGAAGGCTCTAAGCCTTCAATGCATAAGAGAGGCGGTGGTGACAAGACTCCAGGCAGAGATGGAGAGAATGGTGCTTCTCCACCACCCTCTCCTCCTCCATCATCTTCTTCTTCTTCTTCTTCTACCAGTTCGAAACATCTTCCCAATGGGCATGGTAAAACTCCTTCACAAATTCCTTCATTAAAGCTTGATATAAA
>ML850589.1:0-23518 GCA_009831015.1 Picea engelmannii
AATGGCACTCAATACAACAGAGGTAGAGTATATCGCAGCTAGTGTTGCAAGCCGTGAAGCAGTGTGGCTTCGGAAGTTGCTTGCAGGGATATTTGATCTAGAGTTGGAGCCAACTTTGATACATTGTGACAATCAAAGTTGTGTGAAGCTTTCAAAGAATCTTGTCTTTCATGACAAGTCAAAGCACATAGAGATCAAATATCATTACATTCGAGACATGGTGCAGAGAGGAGCTGTGGAGCTCCAGTACATATCCACAGATGAGCAGATAGCGGACATTCTCACCAAGCCCTGTCTAGAGTGAAGTATGAGTACTTCAGAGACAAGCTTGGCGTGATGCAGAATGTTCACCTTCATTGAGAGAGAGGTGCGATGTTACTCCTCCAACCGGCTAACCCCTCTGGCCAAGGGTTCCCCAGATCAGTCATGTGAGGTGACTGAGGGGGTAATGCACTGCCGGATACAAGGGACAGAAGAAACATTACAACGTAGTCGTGAGACTACGACGGTGACTGTGTGTCACTGGATAGTAGCTGTGTGCTACTACGGTGGTTTTGTACCATTGGCGGTGACTGTGTGTCACTGGACAGTAGTTGTGTGCTACAACAGTGGTTGTGTACCACTGGTGGTGACTGTGTGTCACTGGACAATAGTTGTGTGCTACTACGATAGTTGTGTACCATTGGCGGTGATTGTGCATCACTGGACAGTAGTTGTGTACTACTATTATCTATAGCGGTGGTTGTGTACCACGAGCGGTGATTGTGTACCACGAGCGGTGATTGTGTATCACTGGACAGTAGTTGTGTGCTACTATAGCGGTGTTTGTGTACCACTGGTGGTGATTGTGTATCATTGGATAGTAGTTGTGTACTACTATGGCGGTGGTTGTGTACCACTGGACAGTGGTTGTGTACTACTATGATTTGGTAGCAGATTGGATGGCATTGTAGTAGCTGTGTGCTACTAGTTGATTGCCATGGAGACGACCAGATCGTTTAGGAGTCGCTGTGTGCTACTAGTTGATCACAGCATAGTCATGGAGACTGTGACGGATGATTTGAGCTACCGATGGCATGGTAGTAGCTGTGTGCTACTAGTTGATTGCAGAGTAGTCAGTGGACTACTAGATGAAGACTTCATGGAAAGATACCTCCCTAGCAAGAGGGAGTGTTGATGTTTTGGTAGCTACGAGAGGAACTTTCCTCTAGACAACCTTTCTTAGAAGAGACGAAGATTCTAAAAGTCCAAGGAAGACTGTTGAACAACAAAAGAACAGCTCGGAAGAGAAGTCGGCCCACATGAAAAGAATAAAGTAAAATAAGAATCCCCAGAGGAGAAGTCGGCCCAGGCAAGGTGACTTGAAGACTATAAATAGAGGAGATGTCTTGCTCATTTGACACACAACACACTCACTCTCTCATTGAAGAAGGAAGCACAAGTCCGAGGAGAAGAAGAAGACGCAGTGGAGGTTCTTGATTATTCTTTGTGGTGCCTTTTTCTCTTGTGAGCTATCTCTCTAAGGAGGTGCACTACTGTTGTATGGTGCTGCTGCTGCAGCTGTGAGCACTAGCTTGTGTGCTAGCCTAGTGCTAGGGTTTCTTCTTTGTCTGTAGCTCTTAAGAGCTGGTTCATGGTGGATTATATTGGACGGAATCTATGTAAAGAAAGGTTGCTGGGTTTTTTCCCCATTTGGGGTTTTCCTAGGATAAATCTTTTGTGTTCTCTTGTATCTTGTTTATGCTGCTCTTATTGTTCAGTACATGCTATAACTGTTAATGTTAAAGAAGTAAAAGAACACTGGTAACTCTACTGCTCTGTAAATAAAGAAAAAATCTAACACTTTATGTACCAAGAGTTATTGAATGGAACATTGCTGCCTGTTGAAAACCTAGACTAAATTCTAACTGGAAATTACATTATATCAAGGTAAAGATTTCCTTGCAGAAAAGACACGATTTCTTCATCTTTCTGAACTGGCTGGACTTCTTTGCAAAAAATATACAATTTCTACATCTTTCTGAATTGGCTAGAGGAAAGTCTTTACTTTGATTTAGTGCAATTTCTAGTTAGAATTTAGTCTAGGTTTTCAACAGGTAGTAGTGTTCCATTCAATAGTTTTTTCTATGTACATGATTTCTACATCTTTCTGAACTGGCTGGACAAAAGTCAGCCAACACTATCTTAACTCTGGAAGTCCTGTGTTAATGTTGTCCTTGTTAGTTTTACCTGATTGTTCGGTCACTGTTCTCCCTCCTTCCACCTGGATCCATTGTGCCTTGATTTCTGTGTAGCAGAGAGGTCTGCATGTGAGGGCACAGCAGCCTTTAGTAGGCATCCTAGTGACAGAGGTGCATGCATGCTTGAGCATGTATGTGCCATCCTTATTTAGAAGTGCTGTTCCAGGTTTGAAAACCACTGTTTTTTTTAATTTTAGGCTAGCTGTTAGTTCTAGTTAGCTGCATGCGTGCACCATACTTATTTAGAACTGCTGTGACTTGTTTGGAAAGCACTGGTTTTTCTTATTTTAGACTAGCTGTTGTTAGTTCTAGTTAGCTGCTGTTCTATTTTTAGACTAGGTGCCTTGCATGAGAAGGTTCAGAATTAGCTAGGGCACAGATCTCAACGAGGCTAGTGCAAGCTGAGTTGACTTATCTCTTTGAGGGCACTTTATTTTAGGAAGTTTTTTTTTTGGTAACTGGTGGAATTGGCAACTGGACCGGTCTCGTACTCGCGTGACACGGGGTTGATTCTGACCGCTACCGCTACAACCTCCAGGTGCCATACGTATGCCCCTTCCGCAGGCATGGGTAAATCAGGGGGATTTGAATTCAGAACCTCATCAAACATAGCACTTCATATCAATGCACTTGCCAATTGAGCTGCCCCCCGGGGGCTCTTTATTTTAAGAAGTTACTTATGCAGGACTGAGCGTGTTATTCCAGGCAGCTTTTCACATACAGGCTGGGTGCACTTTTCTAGGAAACTCGGGTTAGGTTTTTGGCACCCTACTTGGTATTTATACATGCATTGCATTTCCTGTTTTCAGTTAATAAAAACGAGAGATGTCAAAGGCAGGTTGTGTTTAGGTACTTTTGCTGTGTAAATTTCTGTTTCTGAATTAATA
Source organism: Picea engelmannii (assembly GCA_009831015.1). NCBI lineage: Eukaryota > Viridiplantae > Streptophyta > Pinopsida > Pinales > Pinaceae > Picea > Picea engelmannii. The sequence goes on from ML850589.1 coordinate 3,128, forward strand.
AACAGAGATGATTTTCTGAGTGTTGCAATTTCTTATTATTTGCAGTTAGTACTTTTCAGTTAGCATATGTGTTTTTAGATCTTGCATACAGAAGTAGTTTTGAGAGTTCCTTAAGTTTTTCTGCTTTCTAGCCATAATAGTTTGCAGATCTGTTTACCATGTAATGAAATTTTAACAGTCCTTGGGTTTTGCAGTTTCCTAATCAAATATTCTGCAAGGCTTCATGCCGGCTATGTTAGGTTGTTTCCACCCTCGTGTAATCAAAGTTCATTCTCAGTCATGTGATGAGCTTTTTGTAACTCATGTGAATTGGACATGCAAAACATTATCTGGATTCTGGTTGTGAGTGCTATTGTGTTGTCTTATCTTTTAATTACCGATTCTATTAGATTAGCATACTAGTACTTCCTTTTTGGGGCTGGTGTATGGTCAAAGTTATATTTTCAAAACAGTTAAAGCACGGAGACATAGTATGATGTTGCCACAACAGCTATTAGGAACTCCTTGGTTTTTCTAATATACTTTTTTTTTAACAAGAGCGGATAATATTTTGTATTAAAAAGGCTGCAGCTCTGCTGTACAGCAGAGTAATACAAAATGGAGGTTCAGCCTGGGTTTAAACACCAGCATTTCCACCATACAAAAAAGTTTCAAAAATCAACTTGAATCCTTCACTGAGGTTTTCCTGGTGCTGTTACAAGTATATACTCGATAAAAGACATCTAAAATAAGAACTGCTTTACAAAACATAACAGCTGAAATTAATGGAAGTGTGCTTGCTCTGTGGCTTGAGCTTCTTCTGGGTCGCCATTTGCCTGCTGCGGTTCTGGATCTTCCAACTCAATGTCTTCAAACCAATGTTATCAGAACCGCACTGGTCATCAAACCGGTTGACCCCAAAAATCTGAACTGGACTGGAACCAAAAAAAAACCTGACCAAAATACTGGTTGACCAAAAAATACATAAAATATTCAAATTTTGAAAAAAAAACCATATATATTCATGTGCATCCATTTGAATCCAAGCCATTATACACAAATATGCAAAATTTCTCATGTACATAGCAAGTAAGGGTACATACTACATATAACTAATATAGCACCAATTGCAATCCATCTTTGAACCAAAATACATCAACAAAAAGGTTCTCAATGGCCTCTAGAGTTAAAAAAAAATCATGCTACAACAAATAACTACATATCATCAAAATCATTGTCTATATTTGGGATCCTTATCATCAATATCATCCTCTAAGCATTAAAATAAGATAGAAAAAGCTTAACATGCCTAATCAATGATTTTGCTTGAGTGAAGGGTACATTTTCACTAGGGTCATGACAGAGGAGTTCAACAATCAATGCCACCTACATCAAGGTACATAGAGGGCTTGGTGCTATTGATTAAAGGCCAGATCTATACCCTCATACATGATAGAATCCAGTGGAAATGTTGCAATCCTACCAATCCTGAAATCCTGAAAACTGTTAACTCTGCTGAATTTTGAATGGGATTTAAAATTCTACTTTCTCCTTATGAAGTCCAATGAGGTTGGAACCACTCTCAAACATCCTAAAACAATTAATGGAATGTTAAAAATTTAAGTGTCTCCTTTATATTCCTTTTCTATCCTTTTACTTTAAGAATTTAATATTACCATAGATTACTAGGGGCGGACCTCATTAAGAATTGTGTGAGTGAAATGGAGGGTGGGGACCTCTTTAAATAGCTTTAGTAGGGCCCTAGGGTTAGGTATTTTGCTTGCCCTTTAAGCAATTTTTTTTAAATTAAGATTTGGTGGTTCATAGCCATGATGTACGGTGCCGTACGGAATTGGTTGGTTTGGTATGGAGTCAGCCTTAACTGGTCTGAAACACCGAACCAGACTGCTATGGTGTCGAAACCAGTCAGACCAACCGGTTCTGTCGGTTCTGGTTCGTTTCCAATAACATTGCTTCAAATAGCTGATGGACTATGTTTTCTTCTTTGACATTCTCTGGAGTCAAGCCTAAAGAAATTCGGTGATTCGAAGCTGCAGATTGAGATGCTTTGAGAATGTTGTCAATTATGGTTATGAGATACGGGCATTCAACTTCCAATGCTTGGATTTTCCTCTTCTGTTGTATTAAAATATCCATCACCTCAGAGTTGTTGCATTGTTGTCCATGATTGTGTACTAAGGTTGTCAATGAGAGAATTGAGGTCCTATTATCATTAATGTACTCTTCCTGCCGCAGGAGTATTCGCCGAACATCACAAATGTCTCACTGACATTTCCCATGACACACTGGGCAATGCATTGAGACTTGGAATACCTAGAGTTGCCAAATGAAATTGGAAAAGAGAACTAAATTGTGACAGAATGACTTGAGCCAGTCCTCACCTCATGTAGTTAACCAATTAGAGGGAAGATGGAAAGATTGCAAATTTTTGAATAGAAATGAACTCCAAATACTTTCCAATACACGAAGTTAGCACAACAGGACGAAGGAGGACGTTCCCTTATATGTTCCTCTTTATCAAAATAAGCTGTGGGATGGCAGACCACCGAGGGAGGAACAAAGCATAACCACCAACCAGGGCACACAAATAACCAAAATGATCACCTGAGAATTGCCACTTCATTGATTAAATTACCAACGCAAATGTCTTTGAAGTTTGAACCTCAGAGCCAAAGAGTACCATACCTTAGGTTCAACAAGCAACCAATTTTTTTTTGGGTCATAAAGCATATTGGCAAGTTGGCCTACAGAAGAATCTTGTTCTAGCTATCCCATGTCTAGCAGGATCGAACAACTAGACCTTGCGCAACACTAGAGAATGAGATTGAACGAGGGTTCTATGCGCCATTATCCCACTTGCAACCTTGAGACTAACACACTTGAGTTTAAATTGACGAGACTTGGGAATGGATGCATGTGCAATGCTCGTTTGTGCCTGCACTCAACCTTGGATTACATTAACTTGCCACGATCAAAAGCCTTGAATGCCTTACAACGTGGCAAGGAGTGTGCTTTGCCTAATAAATTGATTAGAGCTGTGGATTTTATTGATTATTACTTAGGGGATTGGGTGATATGCGACCTCCCCATTTTTTTCCAAATAACCTTCTCCTAGATGTGATGCTTGGTTGGCTTGTACATCTGCCTGACGATTGAGCTTTCTTAAAGTGTGATAAAACTCCATGTTTTTGAATCGAGAAGCTTTTGCTTTGATTCTGGAAATTCATCGAGCTAGGGAATTACTAGTTGAGATATGCTGCTTGTTCATGAGCTTTATAAGAATTGCTGAATCCCCTACAACCACCAAAGACCCTACATTGTTAGAGTCAATACATTCGAGTACTTGGAGAAGAGCATAGGTTTTAGCTTGATTGTTGGTGGCTATTCTAAAACCCCAAGCATAGCTTATTTCAAAATTTCCTTCGGGATTGAGAATGAACCCCCCTGCGCCTAGCACCCTAGGATTACCTTTTGTAGCCTTTTCGAAGAAAAGAACATGCTTTTGTTGAAGATGTTGCCATTGTTGAAAATTCCTCCTTCATTCTAATTTGCCAAGAGGGATGAGCTACGAGTTGAGGACATCTCAACTTTGTCATTCCACCTCTCAAGAAGCAATCAACCATCCAAATTTTTTCCTCGTTATCATCAACAAGATCTTATGGTCTTTGATCTCTTTGGAGTGAAGTACTTCAATCATTAGACTCATAGCTTTTGATGCAGTAATCCTTGCACTTATTCTCTCATTTTGGAAGATCAATTTATTGCGAGCCAACCAAATTTTCCAGTAGAGGTATTTTGGCAAAGCCACCCGAGATTTTTTAAAAGCGGATTTGTTTAAGAAGGATCCCTTGTAATGTTTATGCCAACGTGTAAACATATTTGTCCACTATTCAGGGTCTACTACCCTTGGATTGAGATCTTTGAAGGAGTGGTCTCAGACTTGCTTGGTATAGGAATAGTCGAAAATAGGTGTCTATGATTTTCAGAATCAATTTTGCATAAAACACATTGTGAGGGGCCTTGGGTCCCTTGATTATGAAGGTTTTCAAAAGTCAACAATTTTCTATGTATCATGATTCAACATAATGCATTGATTTTAGGTAGTCCATCTCTGTGCCATATAAACTTCCAAATGTTGGATTGTCGGGGAAGAGGAAGAGCTTGAGATTGTTTTTGTAGCCCAATTTGACATAGTAATTACATTGATCCCATCCTTTGCTGTCTAGTTGATTCCGATCTGTAGGAGCACAATCTTTTAACAAAGAGAACAACCTCAAAGATAGTTGATTGAACTGCTCAGGAGGTGATAGGGACCAATGTTGTAAATCTCGATGATATATCAAATTTATCGGATATATCGCTGAGTTAAACCCCTGTTTGATATATCGGATTTACAGTATCGCGACATTTCCGATACTTTGAAGGTATCGCGATACAATCATTATATCACGATACTTTCTGAATATATCACGAGTTGACCCAAAATATCGCCCTGCTGCTAGAAATCACGAAAAAGTGCGCCGAAAATGGGTTTTAAGGCTGCAGGTGGGTTTTTTTTTACTTCATTGTTTGATTGCAAGAGTGTGAGAGAGCTAGAGAGGTGTGAGAGAACATTGTGCATCTGTCCAAGAAGGAGAAAGCCAAGGATCTTGTTGACATTAGCGGAGAGATCGTGGAGTGGGGATTCAAACCATCAAGATTTCCAGGTATGTATAAAACATTTTTCTTTCATTTGTTTGTTTTTCTAGACTTAGGCTAGGGTTTGCAATGTGCCTCTTCTTGTTGTTTTTGAATGGAAGATTCAATCATTCCACATTCATCTAGCTCTCATTATTTAAGCTTTGCATTATCATGTGTATATTTTGTTTATTTTTGTGCCATAGGTTTAAGATTTTCACCTAAAAAAATGTCAAAGCCATTGGATCCAATTGTTGAAATATTGTAACTGCAAAGAGTATTCTATTTATTTATCGAGTCATTATTAATTAGATCAATCCCCTTTTGTGGATTGATCATGTCGGGCATTGTAATTGACCAAATCCCCTTTTGTGGATTGGTCAAACCCTAACTATATTATGCTAATTAAGAAGTCGGCCCCTGGGCCTAATTAAAGTGGTTTTAACCACTAAGAAGAGAAGTCAGCCCTGCCCAATGAAGAGACACCTTTCCAACGCCTGCCAGCTAGTATAAATAAAGGAGGCCAACGCCTCATTTGTACACTCACTCATTCACTCATCAAGTGCGCAAGTTTGGAGAGCTATAGTTGGGAGAAGAAGGAAGAGAGAGGCGCATTGCTTAGTGTTGGATATTCTCTAGTGTTTTGGTTTATTGTCTTGGCTATCTATATTAAGGAAGTTTTTGCTAGGTTTTTTCCTCCATGAGGTTTTCCCAGGATAAATGTTGTGTATCTTGTGATTGTGTTTCTCTTAGTGATCCTACGTATGCTATTGTTATCTAGTAAATTGAAAAGAAACCTAATAATAGCTCAAAACTTAACATGGTATCAGAGCCAAGCTAAAGAGAGCATCTTTCACTGGATAAAAAAAACGTCACTGTTGCCGTATAAGAAAATTAGGGCTTTTTATTGAAGAGGAATTTTAGCCTAAAAATCATCTAGGAAAGTGGGCCCTAGCCTAGGGAACTCTTTGGCACCTTCAAGACACCTTTTCAGTGGATAAAACTCCTGGAAAGTGAAACCCTAGTTTTCACTGGTACTAGAAAACCAGAAAACCAGAAAACCAGAAGTACCAGAAAACCAAAAGTACTAGAAAACTAGGAAACCAGAACCAGTACGAGAAATACCAGTCCAAAATTTCGTTGGTCAAGTTTGAAGGGGTAAAATTTGGATTTTCAGAAATTTGACTACAACAGGTTACTCGCCTCAGCTCAGCGCATCTAGCCCCTGGATCAAAATTTCAAAATTTGAAGTTTGAAAAATTAGGGTTTTCTCATAAAACCCATAGGTGTAGTTGCAGTTTTAGAATCAGTTGCAGTATCAATTGCAGTTGCAGTATTAGTTGAAGTATCAGCTGCAGTACCAGTTGCAGTCACCCTTGAAGTTTTTAAGAGTTGGTAATTATTACCATTGCTACCAGATGGTGCCACTACCTGCAAATACTATCACAGGTATGTATTCACATATGTTTAAATTGTTAAGCTTTAAAGGGTATTTGCAGGAGAAGGGATCTCTTACCATAGATCCAGAAGGATCTCAAGATCCAATACATTCAGAGGAATAATGCAACCCAGGTTTGATTATTCTGATATGCATCTATTTGATATGACATTATTTTGATCTAGGTTGCATATTGAAGCTATGACCATCATACTAACCTTTGGTCAAAATTAAAGTCAAGGTATTAGATGGATTAAAGTTGAGATCATAGAGTTTATTCTCTAACCCAACTTTTTGTCAAGATAGCATATTGTCTTAGTACAAAAGACAGGTTGAAGAAAGCACTTGTCATCTTGAGTGAAGGAGACTTGGAAGAAAAACAACACACTAATTCTTGAGGACAAGACTTCAGGTTCCAGGTTTGATTAATTAAGTTGATAAGATTCAAAGTTGCACATGACAAATTGATAACTACCCCTTTACAAGTAAACACTATAGTTGAGGTAGCAGTCTATGAAAAGTATTATACTTGGTAGCATGCGAGCATATTGAGATAAATGCTTAATGTAATCATTTACCATATATAACTAACATTTCCTCTAGGAGAAACTTCTTGTGTTGGTTCCAGGTTACCATGGATGAATGTTTGATCACAACACTAGAAGAGTGTTGATCTCATTTCGTATTGTATTTCTTACTTTTGATCTTTGTTTCAGACAGGTCACAAGTGATAGCTCTAAAGGAGCTACTGTGGCGATTGTTCGTGCTATTGTTTTATTTACTATTATCAAAAGAGTATTATTCTTGCTTGTTGTTTTGTTGACCTTGGTTAAGGTCACATGTGATAACCTTGAGGAAGCTATAGTGAAGGTTGCAGAAGGCAACAGATTAGATGAGACATGAAAAAGACTATGTACATGACCATGTACATTCATGTACCAATGAAGATGAAGAAGAAGCTATTTTTGAGATCCAAAGTATCTCATATGGAGATTGATTGTAAGGAGCAGAAGGCTCCAAAGGTGACCAAACATTAGAACAAGAACTCACAATAGACTTGGTCAAAGGATAATGAAGCCACCTTGACGGGAAGCAGAACTCGTTTGAAGTCTGACTTAGCTTTTCATATTTAGACTTGGTATTCAACACCAAGTATACCCCTTAAGAGATGATGAAGTCCTTGTAGACTCAGAAGAAATCGAGAGTAAGCCTGATTTTAGAAAGGATCAGATGAAGAGACAACTTCCAGGACTGGGAGACAGATGCCATGAGAAGACTAGATCGTAGCTTCATAAACTTCTAGGAGATATGAAATCTCCTAGAAAGATTCCCTTGTTTCAGTGACAGAGAAGGAAGCCAGTCAGAAAGACTAGGATATGAATTTTTCCGTGAGACTAGAAGAGAAGTCAATATTGACTTCCAAGATTGATCTAACAGATCAAGCATGTTGCAGATGTACAAAGCCTGATGTGTGTCCAGAGGATTCTCTCAGCAAGATGGAGAAGACTATGACGAGACACTTACTCCAGTAATTGAAGAAATGGTTCTAGTATTCATGAAGACAACCAGAACAACCATGATTCATATACAGTATGAGATGCAGTGGGAGCAATCCCCATATTTAAGATTGAGTGGCAATTGGTGCAGTACATTAGTTGGGTCATGGAGACATGACTACAATAAAAGATAAAGTTTCCTCCATGAAAGAAGAAGAGATACCTTCAGTATCAGTTATTGAGCCACTCTCAGTTTCAGATGAATTTGTTGCCATGATGAAGTAAGAGGAGTTAATTTCAGATTTCAGCAGTCACAATGAGAATGGAGCAACCATTCTCAACTTTAGAGCAACTGCAGGTGCAGAGTCCCACTTCCAAAGGAGCAGTTGTAGAGAGAGTAGAGGACATACTCCCAAATAGTAAAACAGATAGTGCTTTGCAGAAAGCACACAGAGCTAGCACATGACTGTGCAAATTGAGTTGCAGCTGAGCAATTGTACCAGATTGGTACAAAGTGATGTGAAAATTTGATTTGAAGTTGAAGATAGAAAGACTCATGTCTGCAAGATGAAGCAAGCTCCTAGAGCTTGGTATGGCAGAACTGACAGTTTCCTGACAAGCTTTGGCTTTACCAAGAGTAAAACTAATTATAACCTTTACTTCAAGGTTATGAATGATGAGCCAGTTATATTGAATGATGAGCCAGTTATATTGTAGCTACTATATGTAGATGATGTATTCTTGACAAGATGAAAAAAAAGTTCATCACAGATTGCAAAAGAAGCTCGCTGCAGAGTTTGATGAAAGACCTAATGCATTATCTCTAAGGTCTTGAAGTTTGACAGAGCCAAGAGATCTTCTCTAACCAAGGGAAGCACATAGTAGAAATACTAAAGAGGTTTAATATGTTGGAGTATAAATCCATGAACACACCCATGGAAACAAAGTTGAAGTTCCTGGTAGATACCTTGTCGGAATTGGTTGATGCTACTTTGTACAGACATATTATTATTGGTTCGTTGATGTATTTGACGAATACCAGACCAGATATATGTTTTGTTGTGAACACCTTTGAGACAGTATCTGGTAGAATCCAGACGTGTTCACCTTGATGATGCAAAACATGTGATGAGATACCTTAAGGGTACATTGGATTTTGGTCTCTGCTATACTAGAGATCATGACTTCAGATTGTATGGATATACTGATTCAGATTGAGTTGGAAGTGTTTCTGATAGAAAGAGCACTTCAGGATGTTGTTTTCAGTCTGGGGTCATCCATGACGTCATGGTAGAGTAGGAAGCAATCCAGTATTGCTCCCAACACGACAAAAGCGGAATATATTGTAGCATGTTCCGCTAGTAGTGAAGCCATATAGCTTCAGATGTTGTTGACAGATCTATTTGATCTGGAGATGGAAGCCACCGTGATCCTAGTGATAACCAGAGTTGTATAAAGATGATGTGTTCCATGATGAGTCGAAGCACATAGAGATCCAGTATCACTTCATTCGTGATATGTTTCAGAGAGGAGCCATAAAGCTCCATTATGTTGGCACGAATGAACAGGTTGTTGATGTGTTGACCAAGCCTCTGTCTCGTGTAAAGTTTAAGCACTTTCGAGACAAGCTTGGTGTAGTCCAAAAGGACCTCCCTCGAAAGGGGGAGTAGTGTTGTAGATGCCAGCCTCGTGCTGAAGATTTCCAGCTCCGTGTTGATGTTGTTGATGCCAGCCTCGTGTTGAAGATTTCTAGCTTCGTGCTGATGTTGTTGATGCCAGCCTCGTGTTGAAGTTTTCCAACTTCGTGCTGATGTTGTTGTGATGCCAGCCTCGTGCTGAAGATTTCCAGCTCCGTGTTGATGTTGTTGATGCCAACCTCGTGTTGAAGATTTCCAGCTTTGTGCTGATGTTGTTGATGCCAGCCTCGTGCTGAAGTTTTCCAGCTTCGTGCTGAAGCTTTCCAGCTTCGTGCTGAAGCTTTCCAGCTTCGTGCTAATGTTGTTGTGATGCCAGCTTCGTGCTGAAGATTTCCAGCTTCGTGCTGTGATGATGTTGATACTCCAGCCTTCGTGTTGTGATGATATTGTTGCTCCAACCTTTGTGCTGTGATGCCGATGATGCTGTTGTTGTTGATGTTGTATCAACCTCGTGCTGTTATTGATGATGATGATGTATTAGTGTTATACTAATCCATGTTGATGCAGATGATGATGATGCCACTTCAGCTTAATGCTGAAGATGATGAGGCTACTTTAGCCTCATGCTAAAGAAGATAATGTTGTTACTTTAGCCTCACGCTAAAGATGATGGTGATGTTACTTCAACCTCATGTTGATGAGGATGTTGATGCTACTCCAGCTCCATGCTGTGAACGATGATGATGAGAAAAACTCTCGATGATTTATAGATATGCCAGTCAGTGTTCCAGATGTTGTTGATGTTGCTGCCCTCTCTCTCCCTCTCTTGATGATGTTGTAGAATACCCTTCTTGTTAAGGGGGAGTGTTGAAATATTGTAACTGCAAAGAGTATTCTATTTATTTATTGAGTGATTATTAATTAGATCAATCCCCTTTTGTGGATTGATCATGTCGGGCATTGTAATTGACCAAATCCCATGTTGTGGATTGGTCAAACCCTAACTATATTATGCTAGTTAAGAAGTTGCCCCCCTAATTAAAGTGTTTTTAACCACTAAGAAGAGAAATCGGCCTTGCCCAATGAAGAGACACCTTTCCAGCGCCTGCCAGCTAGTATAAATAAATGAGGCCAACGCCTCATTTGTACACTCACTCATTCACTCATCAAGTGTGCAAGTTTGGAGAACTACAGTTGGGAGAAGAAGGAAGAGAGAGGCGCATTGCTCAGTGTTGGATATTCTTTAGTGTTTTGGTTTATTGTCTTGGCATTGTATTGACTATCTATATTAAGGAAGTTTTTGCTGGGTTTTCTCCCCCATGAGGGTTTCCTAGGATAAATATTGTGTATCTTGTGATTGTGTTTCTCTTAGTGATACTACCTATGCTATTGTTATCTAGTAAATTGAAAAGAAACCTAATAATAGTTCAAAACTTAACACCAATGTTGGTGTATGGTGAACCGATAGAACTTCCCAATAGACAAATATTGACATGCAATCTTTTTGGCAAAAAAATTTATGGACGAATTAGCCGCTTGAAATACCACCTTGCAAAAATTAATGGGTTTGATGTGGATGCTTATGACAAAACTAACCCGGAAATTATGCGTATTGCAAACCAATCAATCATTGAGATGGCTAATAAGAGGGATGCAAAGGAGGCTCGCAAAAATGAACTTGCAGGTAGAAAAATTGGAACAAGTGCCTCTGGGGGGGACCACAATCCCAGTCCTTAGCCACAGGACCCTCAACTTCTGCAATCCGCTCATCAACCTCACCTTTCTTTGTGCCAAGGTCAACACCTGGGGGCTCGGGGGCAACCGTTATTCGATCAATGATTAAAACAAAAGAGAAGGAGGAGGCCGACAAGCTTGTGGCCAAATGTTTTCTTTGGATTGATATACCTTTTAACATTGCCAAGAACCCCTTCTACCATTCCATGTTTGAAGTTGCTGCTATTGTTGGCTCGAGGTATAGGGGCCCTTCCTATCACGCTTTGAGAGGGTGTCTCCTTCAAGGGGAAAAGGCCGATTGCACACAAAGATTAGCACAACTCAGGGAAACATGGAAGACCACCCAAATGCATCGTGATGTCAGATGGGTGGACTGATGGGAAGGGCAGGTCAATTCTAAACTTCTTGGTTGATTGTCCCAAGGGGACAATGTTTATCAAAAGTGTTGATGCAAGTGCATATGCAAAAGATGCACAATTATTATGTGAGTTGCTGGATGACTTTATTCGAGAGATAGGCCTGCAGTATGTTGTCCAAGTCATCGCAGACAATGTTACTAATTATGTTGCTGCTGGAAGGATGCTTATGGAGAGGTATCCATCCTTGTACTAGAGTCCTTGTATCGCCCATTGCATTGATTTGATGCTAAAGGACATGGGAAAACTTCCTTGGATCAAGGAAATCATTGATTCAATTGAGAGTGTGACAATATATATATATATATATATATATATATATATAATCACACATTTGTTCTTTCACTCATGAGACAATTCACAGGGAACAGAGAGTTGGTGTGTCCTGCGATCACATGTTTCACCACCAACTTCATTTCTCTTTTGTCGTTCCTCAAGAGTATGTTGGAGTTACAAAGAATGTTTCTTTCTGATGAGTGGGTTGCTTGTGTCTATAGCACCAAACAAGATGGGCAAGCCATAGCCCAACTTGTGGGACATGACCAAAAGATTCTGGAGTGGAGTAGGTGAGGTATGTATCATTAGTGAACCTTTGGTAAAGGTTCTTCGATTGGTTGATGGTGAGATGCCCACAATGGGCTACTTGTATGAGGCCATGGATAGGGCCAAGGAAGCTATCTATCGGTACTATGATGACAAGGGGGAGGAAGGACTCACCAAGAGAGCTCAGATATGGGGTGTGATTGATGAGTGATGGAATAACACTCTTCATTGTCCCATTCATACAACATGGCTCTACCTCAACCCTGCATTCACTTATGCTTGTGGATTTAATTTTGATGGTGAGGTCATTGATGGTTTTCTCTAGTGTGTTTAGAGGATGGTGCTGACTCCGGTCGAATGCTCATAGATTTCTAAATAGAATCAGATATATAGGATGGCATCCGGGATTTTGAGCTATGATATGGTTGTCCAAGATAGCACCACAAGGATGCCAGGTAAGCTTCAATTTCAAATTTTATTTATTCCTGTCTATATATTATATTTGACATTTATTACTTGATGGAAATATAATTCGTTGTCTTCCTTTCATTTTATTCATTGTAGATGTTTGGTGGAAACACTATGGTGGAAAGCTCCTAGAGCTGTAGAAACTTGTCGTTCGGGTGCTTAGTCAAACTTGCAGTTCTTCATGGTGTGAGCGCAATTGGAGTGTCTTTGAAAAGATACACTTCAGGAAGTGCAACAGGTTAGAAATGTTAAAAAATGCAACAATCAAAATTTAAATTGTTTATATTTTTTTTAATTTACTACAATTTACCATCACTAACTATGGCCCTCAATGTTCATACATGTTAGGTACCCAACGCCTTAATGACTTGGTATATGTTTACTACAATCTAAGGTTGTGGGTGAAGAAACTTGACAAAGAACCTGACATAGAGGCCATTTCATTGTATTCCATTGACACCACTAGTCAGTGGAGGGTGGAGATCAAGGAGCCTGAGATGGAGGAGGCACTCGAGTGGTTGGAGGAGGAGGAGCATGCAGATGATTTGGGGGAGGAGGCGGTAGCAGAGGAGGAGGAGGAGGAGGAGGAGGCGGCGACAGTGGAGGAGGAGGGGGAGGAGGAGGAGGAGGAGGAGGAGGTTCCACTTCCAGTGGATACAAAGGTTGAGGAGGAGATTGATCTTCTAGTGCAGCCAATGTCGCCACCACCTCCACGGAGAGTCAGACTTGTAGTTGGACTTGGGTCCGTTGGGATTGGGAGGAGGCAACTCACTTTGCCTTCCACTTCGTCCCCATCACCTTCCACCTCAGCTGAAGCATTTGGAGCAGCTGGAGCTTCCACTTCAAGCTCATCCCGAGTACCTCCACAACCACCTATTGCTTCTAGAGGAAGAGTGGTGCCCTTTACCCGTAAAAGGGGTGGAGGGAATCGATGATTTGGATTCCTATGATCTATAATTTTCATTTTATTATGTATTATTTAGTATCTAGATGCTAGCTTAACCGGTGCTAGCTTAATCAGATAAACCCTAGTACAAGTGCTAGCTTAACTAGAAATACCACCCCAACTGCAGCAGCAACACCATACAAAGGTAGCGCACCTCCTTGAGGAGTAGCGCACAAGAGAGAGATACCAAAAGATTGAACAAGAATAAACTGTGCAACTACAGCTACTGCGTCACCTCCTCCAAACTTGCGCCTTGCTTCTGTGTAGCCGGGAGAGTGTGAGTGAGTGAACAACTGGGCTAAGGTGCCTCCTTATTTATAGTCTTCTTGTCCTTCTAGCTGGGTCGACTTCTCTTTTGGAAAGGTGTCTTTTCATTATACTTTATTCTTCTAGGCCGACCTTCTCTTCTAGGGTATTTCAACATCTGTCTAATGGATCTCTTGCTTCCGGAATCTTCTCCGCATCTAAGAAAGGTCATCTAGGAGGGAAAGATCCTCCCGCAGCTACCAAAACATCAACACTCCCTCTTAGCTAGGGAGGCATCTTTCACGATGTCTTCATCTGGTAGTCCACTGACTACTCTTCAATCTGCTAGCAGGCACACGGCTGCTACAATGCCTTCGGTAGCTTGAATCATCAGGCACAGTCTCTGCGATCAAATGGTAGCACACACAGCTACATCCAAACGATCTGGTAATCTCCATGACAATTAGCTAGTAGCACATAGCTACTACAATGTCATCCAGTAGATCACAATTACTGCCAAGTAGTACACAACTACTGTCCAGTGACACACAGTCACTGCTAGTGGAACACATCCACTGTAAAACCACACAACTACTGTCGGGAGTCACACAGCCTCCGCCAGTGGAACACATCAACCGTAGTAGCACATAGCTACTATCCGGAGACACACAGTCTCCGCCAGTGGTACATAACCATCGTAGTAGCACACAACTAGTGTCCATAGACACAGTCTCCACCAGTGGTACACAACCACCGAAGTAGCACACAACTACTATCCAGAGTCACACAATCTCCTCTAGTGGTACACAACCACCAAAGTAGCACACAGCTATTGTCCGGAGTCAGTCACACAGCCTCTGCCAGTGGAACACATCCATCGTAGTAGCACACAACTACTTTCCAGAGACACACAGTCTCCGCCATAGTCTTACAACTACGTGTGTGATGTTTCTTCTCTCAGCAGGTCCGATAGTGCATTACCCCCTCAGTCACCTTATGTGATTGATCCAGGTAACCCTTGGCCAGAGGGGTTAGTCGACATTAGAAGAAATAGCACACCTTCCTCTCAACGAGGGTGGACATTCGCCAACACTCCAAGCTTGTCTCTGAAGTACTCATACTTCACTCTTGATAAAGGCTTGGTGAGAATGTCCGCTATTTGCTCATCCATGGATATGTACTGGAGCTCCACAACTCTTCTCTCCACCATGTCCTGGATGTAATGATAGTTGATCTCTATATGCTTAGACCCGTCATGGAATACAAGGTTCTCGGTAAGCTTCACGCAACTTTGATTGTTACAATGTATCGAAGTTGGCTCCAATTCTAGATCAAATATCCTAGCTAGCAACTTCCGGAGCCACACTGCTTCACGACTTGCCACGCTTGCTGGGATATACTCTACTTCTGATGTATTGAGTGCCACCGATGTCTGCTTTCTGCTCAACCATGAGATCATTCCTGATCCCAGACTAAAAACAACATCCGGAAGTACTCTTCCGACACTGCACTCCCTGCCCAGTCAGAATCTGTATATCCCTGCAGCTTCACATCTCCACCTGAGACATATCTCAATCCATATCCAAGCATACCACGAAGGTACCTCAACATATGCTTTGCTGCCATCTAATGTACCTGTCTAGGTTCAACCATGTGTTGATTCAAGGCATTCACTGATAAGCATATGTATGGCCTGGTGTTAACCAGGTACATCAAGGATCCAATCAATTATCTGTACATCGTGGGATCCACCAAATCTGAAGATTTGTCACTTAAGAGCTTGAGATTTATTGTCATGGGTGTGGTCATGGACTTGCAGTCGATCATCCCGATTTTCTTCGAGATCTCAACAGTATATTTTCCTTGGCTAAGGAAAATCTCATCTGATCTCTGCCATACTTCCAATTCCAAAAAGTAATGTATCAGACCTAGATCCTTCATCTCGAACTCTGAAGAGAGCTCCCTCTTGCACCCAACTCTGAGCTTCTCATCTCCTGTCAGAAACAGGTCATCCATATGTAGGATCAATGGGCAACCATCCCCAAGCTCATCAAATAACTGTCTGATCTAGTATGTCATCTCCTGGGTGCCCACATAAGCTTGTACAAAGCTTTCTTCAATCTGCAGACATGAGACTCCTTCTCATGTATTTTGTGGCTGCTCTATGTACACTTCTTCTGGCTACTGGTGCAAGTGTCTCATCATAATCTTCTCCCTCTTGCTGGTGTTGATGATTATAGCTGCGTGAGACATCCTCTAGGACACAGACTGATTGAGTCGACCCGAGAGAGAGCCCTTGAGATGGGTGTGTGGTTCCTATCTGAGATAGAACTGGAATGTAGTGATGGCCTCCTCCTTACAGAGAGTTGAGAAGAACTCTAGATGATTCTCTTGTGTGATGCAGTGAGAAAGGATATCTGCTGAGTTGGACGTGCCTGTGGCTGAGCACAAGGTGAACGTGTGAATTCCCATGAGTTGGGTGCATCGTTATGAGATAGAGATGAAGACGATGTATTAGCCTCCTCTGAGCAGAGAGTTGAGATGATGAACTCCATATGAGTCTCCTGTGTAATGCAGTGGGAAAGAAGATCTGTTGAGTTGGACCTGCCTGTGGATGAGCACATGTGAACGTGATCCTAGTGGCTGAGCACTAGTGAGTGTGGTTCTCCTGTGAGATGCAGTGAGATAGAGATATGGACATCCCTATAGATGTGCCCCTAGTGGCTGAGCACTAGTGGGTGTATGAGATCCCTTGCTATATTGTTCAAGAGTCAAACTTACCTGTAACCCTAATTGTAATGTAAAGGCTACAGGTTGGCCCCACCTTAATGTAAAAGATAATTAATGTAAAAGATAATTAATCTGGTAATTATTAATTATATTGTGAGTTAGTGAGGTTGGCCCTGTTGTGCCAATAGACACATCTGTTGACAGGTTCAGTCTAATATAAGTAAAGGTAAATTCCCCATTGAGGAATCATATCTTAAGTGTGAGTTTGGAAATTTCAGCAAGTACATCTTCTTGGGAAAAGTGCGCACCTCTCTTGGGCGCTAGTCTTTTAGGGTTTGTGAGCACCCTTTTGTGTGCTAGGTTTTCTTGGTGGTGGTCTTTCTCTTGAAGAATATAGCAAAGGATTGGTTGGCTTTTCTTCCCTTGTTGAGAAGGGTTTCTTAGGATACTTCTTGTGTACTTGTGCATGGTGTTTCTTCTTGTGATCTTGGTTGCTGCAACAAAATTGTTTATGGTTTAAGTAAAATGCTAAAATAGAATGAACTTCATACTTAAATCTTGCTATTGAAAAATCAACAGCTGGGAGAATCCTCAGGCCACAAATCAAGCTTTGTACATCTCTATGTTGCTATCTGCAACATGCTTGATCTTGCAGATCAATCTTGGAAGTCACTACTGACTTCCCTTCTGGTCTCAGAACCACCTCTCACACATCATTCTTCATGATGGACTGATACTCCTCCATCATGGCATCTTTCCATTCTTGCTTCTCAACAACTTCTTCAATGGTGGAAGGCTCTAAATCAATGATGTTGCTCATCAACGCCATATAGTTGGAAAACATGTGTGGTTTCTGGAATTGAGGCAAAATCTATATCCCGGTCCTTTTGACTGGTTGCCTCCTCTATTACTGCAGCAAGGTCTATCGAGACAAGGGAATCCTCTCAGGAGATCATGTCACCTGTCTGTCAGTCCTGGAAGACGTCTCTCTCTCCTATCTGAATCTGAGAAGGAATACTTTCTGAACGAAAGTCTCTAAGCCACCGACTCTCTCTGAGATCAGGCTCACTCTGAATCTACATGCTCCCTCTGAGTCTATACGATCTCCGAAGCCACCTGCTTCCGCTGCATCTGTTGACTTCTTTTGAAGTCTGATCTCCTATGGACTGTATTGGGAGGTTGCTCCTCCCTACTGGATCCTAAGGGTTGACTCCCTCTGAAATCTAGCTCCTTCTGAGCTGGTTCTTGGTGGGGCTACCTGCCTCACCATTGGTGGAGTCATCTGCTTCTCTTCATAGTATGGCTTATCAATGTCATGTATCTGTGTGAGGACATGCTTGTTTACTGCATCGTTTCTAGGTAGGCCCTTCTGACACTACTGACTCTCCCTGATGATTTGAAGAGTGGTCAAATTAACTGTACGGTCATCTTTGGAGCCTTTTGCTCCTCACAGTCAATCTCCATAAGAGATACTCTTCTTCGTCTTCTACTTCACATGGGTGTGTGCATTCGTGTACACAGTTCTATGTCTCTGCTAGAGACTGTCTAAATAGTTGCCTCCTGCAACCGTCATCATAGCTCTGAGCTATCACCTATGACCTGCCCAAAACAAGAGACAAGAATAATATTTCAATGGTAGCCTCCGTGGGATGGTTAGTAATCAAGAATATCTTCTAGAGGAGATCAATTTCATCTTGCAGACAGGTATGTCATCAACAATGATCATTTTCTTAATGGTAATCGTATCGACAGTATTCGGGTGTACCTAAACATTTGATAGCAATAACAAATAATAAAGCTGTAAAGATTGCTATCCTAGGTACAATACTTTCTTAAGCAACAACAATATAAAATATCAAACCTGATATGCAGACCTGGAGTCTAGTGTTGTTGTCTTGCTTGAGTTTCCTTCTATCGTTCATATGAAAACACCATTGTCTAAAAGACAAATTCTTCACCCTTTGATGCCTTTGAGTGCTCTTCGACATCTTCTGCATGTGCATGGTGTTTCTTCTTCTCCTTTTCATTTCTATCTGGACATGGAAAGGCATAATGTCCCAACTTTTGGCAACTGTAGCATCTGATCTTTGACGCATCCTTCTTGTAACGAGGTCTCATAGACTTCTTTGGGCTGCCTTCTTCCCTTTTCTTTCTCTTCTTCACTTGAGCAACAAGTGCTTGATTTTCATCCTCATTAGTCTTTTGTGTCTTGGATATCAGCCTGGATTCCTCTTGAGTGCAATCTGACCATAACTTGTCAAACTTGGGCAATCTTCTTCTTGCGCAAATTCCTTGGACAAATGGGTCCCATGAGGGAGGGAATCCATTGAGTGTGGTGGTCACAAGTTCAACGCCTTCTACTGGATCTCCAATAGCTGCTAACTGATCCTTGATCTGCGAGATCTTCATAAAATAGTTGACCACTATTTTTGACTTGTTCATTGTCATGTTTCTGAGTTGATGCCTCAAACTTCAAAGTAAGCTTTCGACTGGTATTCTTACTTTCATAAAGTCTGGTTAGGGCATCAAACATCTCCTTCGGTGTCTTTAGTTCTGATACATTGGGTATCAGGTGATACTTGATTAAGTCTGTCAAGATCCTCTTGGCCTTGACCTCATTCTTCTTGAACTTTTCCTTTGCTTCTTCGTCTTCGGGTTCTGGAAGCATCTTCTTGATGTGATCCAATAATTCATTCTCTTCTAGAGTGAGTTGTATTCTATGCTTCCAGGATTTGAAGTTATCTGCTCAATCCAATCTATCCTCAACTCTCATACTGGTTGACATTTTCACCGGTAGAAACCCTAGCACTAAAAAAAACCTCGATTTTTCAATCTTCACCAAATTGCACGCTGAGGGTTTCAGGGGGTGCGCTAGGTTAGGGTGCATTGCTCTATGCAGGAATTATTCCCAACGTCCTTGGGATAGTGCTCAACGAGCTTGATAAAGTATTGCAGCTGTAAGGTGCTGCAAGGTGCCGCTGTACCGATCTTCCTTCCAGTGGTTAAAACTATTCTGAAGGTAACCAACTTTGATACCATGTTGGATTTTCCTTTCTTATAGAGCATTAGTGTTGCTAGTGTTCTTTTACTTCATTACCATTAACATATATATCATGTACTGAGCAGTAGTAACATAAACAAGAGACAGAAAAGAACACAAGAAATTTATCCTAGGAAAACCCCAAATGGGGGAAAAACCCAACAAACTTTCTTAGATAGATTCTGTTCACAAAGCAAGTCCAATCAGATAAACCCTAGCACAAGTGCTAGCTTAATCAGAAATACCACCCCAGCTGCAGTAGCAACACCATACAAAGGTAGTGCACCTCCTTGAGGAGTAGCGCACAAGAGAGAGATACCAAAAGACTGAACAAGAATAAACTGTGCAGTTGCAGCTACTTTTTCACCTCCTCCAAACTCGCGCCTTGCTTCTGTGTAGCTGGGAGAGTGTGAGTGAGTGAACAAATGATCTAAGGTGCCTCCTTATTTATAGTCTTCTTGTCCTTCTAGCTAGGTCGACTTCTCTTCTGGGAAGATGTCTTTTCATTATACTTTATTCTTTTGGGCCGACTTCTCTTCTACGATATTTCAACATTTGTCCAATGGATCTCTTGCTTCTGGAATCTTCTCCGCATCTAAGAAAGGTCATCTAGGAGGGAAAGATCCTCCCGCAGCGACCAAAACATCAACAATTCCGATGTTTTTTGTCGATGTCACCGAGAAGTTACATTCCGGACCCTCATCGATACTTTCCCCGAGATGAGATTTACAGCATTGATAGGGACCATTCGACCCAATACCTACCTTCATTGGACCAAGATGAAATGTCAAATAGGGTGTTGAGTCCTTATTCCTCCATCCAAGTTTTTAATGGAAGAAGCTCAACCAGTGTTGCCAGAGCGTGGGAGCGAAGCAGGAGCGGGAGCGTGGGAGCGCATTTTTCAAAAAATGGTCGGGAGCGAAGCGTCTCCGGAGCGTTTATATATATATATATATATAAATATATATATTAAAAAAAAACATGTAGAATGCCAAACTAGATGCAAAATTTATGAAACAT
>ML850589.1:44773-55668 GCA_009831015.1 Picea engelmannii
GCTCAGGAAGCGAGCTCGCTCTGGGGTGCAAAAATGCGCTCCCTGCCAATTAGGAAGTGTTGCACCCCGGAGTGAGCTTCCGAAATCCAGAAGCGCGCTTCCGAATTTCGGAAGCTCGCTTCCGGATTTTGGAAGCTCGCTTCCGGATTTCGGAAGCTTGCTTTCGGAATGCTTCAACCAAGCTTCAGCCAAGCTTCCCAAGAAATTTTTTCAAACAATTTCTTTATAATAATTTCTACTTATGGTTTATGTTCATTTCAATTTTCTACTTATGGTTTATATTCATATTTCATTTCTATTTATGATAAATTATAATTGCTGCAGGTTATATGAAAGCATTAGACAAATTGGTCTCGGACGAGGAGTGTGACAAGATACGACAACAATTGAGCCAGTACATGCCTGGCCAAGGTGCCTTTGGGACCAACCATGCCTTAAGAGATCGAGGGAATTTGAGTTCTCTTGCGTGGTGGAGTGTTTATGGTGGTGGCACCCCCAGCTCCAACGTTTGGCAACACGGGTGCTTTCACAGGTGGTGAACACTTCTTCTGCAAAGAGGTGTTGGAGCACCTATAGTTTCATCCACAATGTCAAAAGAAACAGGTTGAATGCAGGCCGGGCAGAGAGCTTGGTTTATGTTCATTACAACTTACGATTGTTGTCCCATTACTGTGAGGAGGCAAAGGAGGATAAAAACTTGAAGTGTTGGGACAACCATCCAGAGGAGGATAATTTGGAGGATGGGGTAATGCTTTTAGAGCAATTGGAGAATGCTCTTTTTGATGATGATGATCATGTTGAGATGCCACCCCTCGCTACTACCCAGTCCTTGGTCCCCTTGTTCAAGACTCCAGCAGCAGGGGCTTTATCTTCATCTATACATTCTGCACAGTTTCGTCCTTCTCAGGCTCCTCCACTACCACCACGTGGAGGCACACGCAACAATCGTGTTGGTGGAAGGAGGATGGGATAGTTGTTTGATGTTTCTCCTTTTTCATTACTTTACATGTAAGTGTATAGATGATAGATTCATAACATTTAACAACTAGACTCTAGAGTCTAGCACAGTTTGAACTCTATTGTTTTGGACCTTTCGATCTTCATAATTCAATGCAGATGGCCTATTTTGTAATCATAACTATTTGGTCATGACTCATGTTATTGTTGACAGTTGCTAGATGACTAATTTCATTCCATAACTTAATGGTCTACTTACTATTATATGGCTTAAAAATTTGTATGTTGGTTTGTAAGTTTGTAATTGCTAGATTCTAGATGGTTGATGCTCGAATGATTAATCATTGATGTACTACTACTTACTACTATGGATGCCATTTTAATGTTACAATGTACAAAATTCAAATATGCATGTTTTCATACATTCTACAACTAATTTGTCTTTCTACATGTTTTTTTTAATTATATATAATAGATGCTTCCGGGACGCTTTGCTCCCGAGGATTTTTTGAAAATGATGCTCTCGACGCTTCGCTTCCTAAAAACGCTCCCGCTTCGCTCCGCGCTCTGGCAACATTGGCTGCAGCAGTACCTTGCAGCTACAATACTTTGTCAAGCTCATTGAGCACTATCCCAAGGTAGTTGGGGATAATTCTTTCATAGAGCAGTGTGCCCTACCCTAGTGCACCCCCTGAAACCCTCAACGTGCAGTGTGGTGAAGTTTGAAAAATCGAAGTTTTTTAGTGCTAGGGTTTCTACTGACAAGAATGTCAACCAGTATGAGAGTAGATTGGATGAAGCAAAAGCACAGAGTACTTCTCATTCTAGAGGAGAATTTGTTATTGGATCAAATGCTACAACTGCAAGGAGATGGGACATTATGCTGCACAATGTCCTCTTAGACATGAAAAAGGGAAAGAAGAAGCACCATGCACATGCAACAAATGCTGAAGAGCATAAGTCAAAGGATGAAGAATATGTCTTTTATCTAGTGGTGCTTCCAAGCACATGATCGGGGAGTAGGAGAAACGATAGAAGACAACTCAAGTGGGACAACAACAACTAAAACTCCAGGTTTGCATATCAGGTATGACATTTTATATTGCTGCAGTTTAAGTAAGTGTTATAACTAGAATAACAGTATTTATAATTCTATTATTACTATTGCTATCTCTAGTTTAGTAACACTTGAGTATTATTGGTATGATTTGCATATTAGTAAATGTTCATTGTCCAGTATTAATGATGCACTTGTTTACAAGATGAAATTGATCTCTTCTAGGAGATGTTGTTATCTTTTGTCTCTTGTTCCGGGCAGGTTACCATGGAAGAATGACTGGTCACAACACTGGAAGAGTGTTGAAAAGTTTTGTTCCTATTATTACACTTTGTTTTGACTCTTGCTCCAGGAAGGTCATAGGTGATAGCTCTAAGAAGGAGCTACTGTGATGATTGTTCCCGTTCTTGTTTTATTATTATAAGAATGTTATTCTTGTCTGTTGTTTTCCCTTGTTATTGCTTTTGTTCCGACCAGGTCATAGGTGATAGCTCTGAGAGGGGGCTATAATGACGGTTGCAGGAGGCAACAAATTAGATGGTCTCTAGCCATGACATGGAGCAGATTATCCAGACATAGAGCTGTGTACACGACTGTACACATCCATGTAACGAAGGAAGGAGGACGAAGTCATAACCTTCTGGCAAGAAGGGTACTTTTGCAGATACATAATATCTCATATGGAGAGAAATTATAAGGAGCAAAAGGCTTCGAAGATGATTGTACAGATCCCTCTAGTTCAGTTGATCACTCTTCAGATCATCAAGAAGAGTCAGTAGAGCCAGAAGGGCCTACCCAGAATCGTTGCGGTGACCAGGAAGAGACCAACATGGTCCCGTGATACTTTGCAGGATGCAAAAGGGGATACATATATGTGGCATTGATGATCCATATCATGAGGAGGAGCATATG
Organism: Picea engelmannii; assembly: GCA_009831015.1. Lineage (NCBI taxonomy): Eukaryota > Viridiplantae > Streptophyta > Pinopsida > Pinales > Pinaceae > Picea > Picea engelmannii. Next base: position 47,700 of record ML850589.1, read on the forward strand.
GCTCCACTAGTAGTGAGGCAGGCGACCCCACCAAGTACCAACTCAAAAGGAGCTAGAGTTTAGAGGGAGTCATCCCTCAGGATCTAGTAGGGAGGAGGAACCTCCCTAGGACAGTTCATAAGACATCAGACTTTAGAGGAGGTCAACACATGCAGAGGGAGCAGATGGCTCCAGAGATTATATAGACTTAGAGGGAGTCAAGCTTCAGAGGGAGCATGTGGACTCAGAGTAAGCCTGATCTTAGAGAGAGTTAGTGGCTTAGAGACTTTCATTCAACAAGTATTCCTCCTCTAATTTAGATGGAAGAGAGAGACGTCTTCCAAGACTGATAAACACATGCCATGGGTTGAGGAGGCTAAATCTCCTGGGAGGATTCCCTTGGTTCAGTAGACTTTGCTACAGTGACAGAGGAGCAAGCCAGTCAGAAGGACTGGGATATGGATCTTTTCCTTGGTTACGAGACCAGAAGGGAAGTCAGTGGTGACTTCCAAGTTGATCTACAAGATCAGGCATGCTACAGATGGAAGTATAGAGATTTACAAAGCTTGATTTGTGGCCGGAAGATTCTCCCAACGAGAGGGAGAAGATTATGACGTGACACTTGCTCCAATAACTAGAAGAAGTGTACATAGAACAACCACAAGATACATGAGAAGGAGTCTCATGTCTGCAAATTGAAGAAGGTTTTGTACGGGCCTAAACATGCACCCAGGGCATGATATGCCAGATCAAATAGTTACTTGATGAGCTTGGGAATGGTTGCCCATTGATCCTATATGTGGATGACCTATTTCTTACAGGGGATGAGAAGCTCATAGTTGGATGCAAGAGGGAGCTCGCTGCAGAGTTCGAGAAGAAGGATCTAGGTCTGATGCATTACTTCTTGGGACTAGAGGTGTGGCATAGATCAGATGAGATTTTCCTTAGCCAAGGAAAATATACTGTTGAGATCCTGCAGAGATTTAGGATGATGGACTGCAAGTCCATGACCACTCCTGTGACGATAAATTTGAAGCTCTTTGATGCAGGAGCATCGTCAGCAGCAAGCGAGCGCGAGGCAGGGCCAACGCATTTTGGCACATGTTCAAAGGTGTTTAAATTGTTTTGAAGTAGGATGCGCCAAAACTTAAAGACAGTAGTTAAGAAAGGGCATACTTGCAGATTGTAATCAGACCTTGAGCGATCTGCTCTCGTCTGTAGTAGGTAGAGGCATTTGCGTATAATAAATGTAAGTAGGTAGCCTTGAATTCCAGATTAGACAGTTTTAGGAGCGGAGGGAAAACCGACTATAGACACCCTCATCTTGTATCATTTCGAACAATGAACATTACCAATTGTCAATTTTTGAACATAGAGCACAGAGAGGAGAAGAAGCAGAGAACTGTATTTGAAAACACCTATGTACAGAAGTCCTGAATTAATACATGAAGCTTTGATTTAGACTTATGGTGTTGCGATATTCTCTGTGTATGCATGTTGAATGTTATGCTTAGTGTTGTTTTGCTCTTTCTATCATGCATTTGCTGTTTATGCTATGTATGTATGATTTCTTGTTGAATGTCTGAAATCTGAAGAGAGGAAGAGTGAGGAACGAGTTTCAATTGTTTCTCTGTCTGAGCAAGAGTTTTTCCTGCAAGGAGTGCAGCGAAATTGTCCGCGAGGTGTGCGTTGACAGAAGTCAGAGTTTGTCTCTGAACGCTCAGGAGGGATAACATTGTTCTCATTCTTGCAGAAGTGCAAGTTAAGCATAGGAGCCGTGCAAGGTGTGCGCAGGCCGAGTGAAGTCTCAGAGTTACAATCTGAGTGAAATTGTTGAAGGACTGCTGTCGCAAGAAGTGCACAGAGTCGAAGAGGTTCAAATACTAGAGCGTATTTGAAGAAGTGTCTCAAGGAGTGCACGCAGGAGTTATCCCCAGAATACTTGAGGATTTTCAAGCAAGCTCAGAAGAGATAGAGTCTTCGAATTTGTCGAAGAAAGGCTCAAGAGGGTTAGTGCCTTGAAGTGTTGGAAGGAGGGTGAGTGCTTTTACGCACAGCCATAGCTGCAGGGGTCGCAGAACGGAGCAAAGGCTGAGGCCTTTAGCATTCGGAAAATATTCCAAGTATCGGAAGAAAGCACATGCTCAGGAGGGAGCATAGCTACCGTCAGATCAGGCTGAGGAAGAAATCTGGACTGTTGGATTTCCACGTCTAGGGAGCAGCGTAGGAGGCGTTCACAGCAGGAGCAGTTGTGAGCCGTTGGACCTCACAAGGATCACCGATAGCCATCGGATTGATCGGAAGTTGCACGGGGTTTAATCCTTAAACGCACAGAGCAGAGGAGAGAAGTCTTGAAACAGGTGTGGCATATCGAGATTTCGGAGTTCGAGATATCGGAAGTCTTGATGACAAGAGATCGGGAAACTTCACAGTGAAAATCCCGAAACAGATCTGAGCCGTCCATCCAGGAGGAGGACGCGTGTCGCAAGATCACCCACTTCGGGGATTCGAACATCGGGAAACCCAGAGGGAAGAGTTGTTTTGACTTCGCACCTGGCGAAGTCCCGAAAGGATTACAACTGTCCATTCGTTGGGACACGTGGCGGAGATCGAGGAACCCATCGGTATTTCGGCTACCGAGATTTCAAGTTGACAGAGGATTTGTGTCACAGGGGGTCACAAGTCGCGAAATCGCGAAATGAATGTGGACCGTCCATCGTAGGAGGACACGTGGTAGCAATCCAGGCTTTCAGAAAAAAAAAACCCGAAAGGAAAGGCCATTTCGGCATTTCAGAATTCGAAACTTCAGGAGTTCCGAGGACAAGGCATCCATGCATTTCGGCATTTGAAAACCCGAAATCGCGAAGAAGGAGAAGGCCGGGACATTGGTACATCGGCTTTTCGGGATTCAGAGATTCGAGGATCCTGAGGACGAGAGGTCCAAAAGCATTTCAGTGTTTTAAAGACCGAAATTGTGAAAGAAGAGGAAGGCCGGGAAATTGCCATTTCGGCATTTCGCATATCGGTGTTCGGGAGTTCGAGAAGATAGAGGTTGTCGACATCAGGAAACAGAAAGTCTCGAAACCCGAAACTCACGGTCGTGTGCAGAAGACTGTGGGGGTAGAAGAAGGACCTGTGGATCGATTTGACTGAGATTCCAGTGGGAATCGAAAGAGCCGCTTCGGCTCAAGGAGAGATTAGAACGATCCTTTGTAGTGGATCTTGACCCGAGGGTCGGGGGCCTGCACCACTCTTGAGTGATTCATCTTTAGATTTGGTGGATTCCATGGTGTATAGACAACTGATTGGATCCTTTATGTACCTTGTTATCACCAAGCCGGACGTACGCTTTGCAGTGAATGCCTTGAATTAGTACATGGTTGAACCTAGACATGTACATTGAATGGCAACAAAACATATGTTGAGGTACCTACGTGGTACGATTGGATATGGATTGAGATTTGTCTCGGATGGAGATGTGAAGCTGCAGGATTATACAGACTTTGACTGGGCAGGGAGTGTAGTAGACCAGAAAATCACATCAGGATGTTGCTTCAGATGTTAGTGGCACTCAGTACAACAGAGGCAGAGTATGTAGCAGCCAATATTGCAAGCCGTGAAGCAGTGTGGCTTTGAAAGTTTCTTGCAGGACTTCATCTGAGAAATGATGCAGAAGGGAGCAATGAAGCTCCAGTACACATTCATAGATGAGCAGATTGCGAACATTCTCACCAAGCTTCTGTCCAAGGCAATGGATAGATGAGTAGCATCGGGCAGACATTCTCCCAGATTGGTCATGCTGATTTGACCAATGAGAATGATACATTCACTCACAGGATTAACCATGCTGACTTGGCTAGTGGTGAATGGTCCAGGCGCAGTCTTTCTCCTATTAGTCATGCTGATTTGACTAGGAGCGAAAAAGACTCGAGGTGCTCCAGAGACAAGCTTGGCGTGATACAAAAAAGTCCACCCTCGTTGAGAGGGAGGTGTGTTGTTTTCTTCTCATGCCGGCTAACCCCTCTGGCCAAGGGTTCCCTAGATCAGTCATGTCAGGTGACTTAGGGGGTAATGCACTGCCAGACCTAATGAGAGAAGAAACATCACAAACATAGTCGTGAGGACTATAGGATTAGCTTTGTGCTACTGGATGAGACTATAACTATGGCTGATGGCATTGTAGTAGCTGTGTGCTACTAGCTGATTGCTGCATAGTTATAGAGACATCGACTATGACTATGGTTGATGGCATTGTACTAGCTGTGTGCTACTAGCTGATTGCTGCATAGTCATAGGGACTGCAAACTATGATTATGGCTGATGGCATGGTAGTAGCTGTGTGCTACTAGTTGATTGCTGCATAATCATAGACACTGTTGAGCTGCATGGTGGTAGCTTTTGTAGCTACCAGTTGATTGCAAGATATGATTATGGCTAATGGCATGGTAGTAGTTGTGTGCTACTAGTTGATTGTTGCATAATCATAGGGTGTGACTATGGCTGATGGCATGGTAGTAGCTATGTGCTACTAGTTGATTCCTGCATAGTCACAGAGTTCATAACTATGGCGGATAGAATGGTAGAAGCTTAGTGCTACTAGTTGATTGCTACATAATTATGGAGATTATTGGACTGCATGGTAGTAGTCTTACGACTACTAGTGGATTGCAGATCTTGACTATGGCTGATGGCATGGTAGTAGCTTAGTGCTACTAGTTGATTGCTGGATAGTCATGAGAGATTACTGGATAACATGGTAGTAGCTTTGTGCTACTAGTTGATTGCTATGTAGTCAGGAGTCAGGACAACATAGCAGTAGCTGTGCGCTACTAGGAGTGCTTGTATATCACTGGATAGTAGTTGTGTACTACTATGGATCGACACAATCATGTTCTATTGGATGGCGTTGTAGTAGCTGTGTGCTACTAGCTGATTGCCATGGATACTACTAGATCACTTTGGGAGTAGCTGTGTGCTACTTGATTGCAGAGATTGTGACAGATGATTCAAGCTACCGATGGCATTGTAGTATCTGTGTGCTACTAGCTGATTGGAGAGTAGTCAGTGGACTACTAGAGGAAGACATCATGGAAAGATACCTATCTGGCTAAGAGGGAGTGTTGATGTTTTGGTAGTTGCGGGAGGAACTTTCCTCTAGAAGACCTTTCTTAGATGAAGAGAAGATTCTGAAAGTCCAGGAAGACCATTAAACATCAAGAAGAATACCTAGAAGAGAAGTCATCCCACACATAAAAGAATAAAGTAAAAATAAGATTCCCAGAGAAGAAGTTGGCCCAAGCAGTTGACTTGAAGACTATAAATAAGGAGGAGGTCTAGCTCATTTGGACACTCTCACAACACATTCTCTCACTGAGGAAAAAGGTGCGCAAGTATGAGCAAGAGGAGACGCAGAGCTGGGGTTTTGGTTATTCTTGGTGGCTACTTTATCTTGTGCGTTATCTCTCTAAGGAGGTGCGCTCTTCTTGTATTGTGCTGCTGCTGCAACTGCGAGCACTAGAGGTGTGCTAGCCTAGTGCCAGGGTTTATATCTTGTGTGTGGCTCTTGAGAGCTGATGTATGGTTGGACTATTGTGGACGAAATCTATCTAAGAAAGGTTGTTGGGTTTTTCCCCCATATATCTCTTGTGTACTCTTGTCTATTGTTTATGCTGCTATTACTGTTCAGTCTATGATATAACTGTTAATGTTAAAGGAATAAAAGAACCCTGGTAACACTACTGCTCTATAAGTAAAGAAAATCTAACAAAAATTACTTTTGAGCTCATTCAAACACATATTGCTCTTTTGAACAAAGTAACGAGTCTAGAGAGGGATAAGGTACAACAATGTGATTTTCCTCCTATATATCAATAGAATAACCACCAACCAAGAGGAAATCAAGGGTGGAATAGAAATAGACTTCCACTAGAACAAAGAGTACCAAATCCTCTCTTTCCTGCTAACATGGTCAACAAGAGGAAGTCCCTTGGTGCTTACCTTGCAATGAACCACATAATGAATGGGACTGTCCTCAAAACCAAAGGTTTGGAAACAATGAAGACCCTAGTGGCCTTGAAAGTTCAAATTTTGTTGAAGACCTTGATTACGTATATAACATCCAACATAAAACCCATTCGTTCACTAGTGAGCAAATGAGATAAATCAAACAAAGAAGTGTTGACATTGCTAGGTTGTCTAGGATGGAAATGTTGAACTCAATGGATGAAGCCAAACATAAGTTCAGGAAAGAAAAATACATTTAATATATGAGAAGCTAAGTCACATGACACAAGAATAGGGGACACGGAGAACACAAAAATATGAGTGTTCGACGTGTGACATGATGACCCTGAAAACACGACAGAAAGGACACAATATATATATATATATATATATATATATATATATATATATAAATTACAAATTACACATACAAAAATGAAATATAGACATAAAGATTCAAATTTTATTATAAACTAGAACATTTACAAAATATTGATACACGATCCGAAATGGATCTGAATCAATGAATGGTTGTAAGACTCAGTACCTACAAGCCATTTTGGCAATTTATGAAGGTTAGAAAACTTAGAAAATCAATGCAAGTGTAAAAAGCGAATAAGACAAAAGAAAAAGAAAAAAAATGGAGAATTAAATGAAATAAGAAAAATAGAATAGGAGAGAAGGTTGAGGAATGGGAAATGAAGGGTCATGCTTGTTGGCCTTCTCCTTACCCCTAGCTCTCTCTATTTCTTCCATTGTTTTCACTCTCAAAGGGATTTTGCTGGCCAAGAGAGGAAGAGGCATAGACAGCCAAGAGCAACATTGTACCAGAGATTGCCGAAATGAGAATTGAGCCACCATTCGTAGCTGGTTTTCCCATTTGGCTTTCTAGGGTAAATATTGTGTACATTGTAATTTGGTTGTGGAGTAATTTCTATGTGTGAAATGTTGTTCTTATTTTGTTTAATTTGCTGATATGAGTGTGTTAATGGTGACAAATAAGAATGATCAATTAAATTTATGTTAGTTTAATTTAGAAAACCATTTTCTACTATCTTTTGATGAATGCCAACAGTTCTAAAATTATCTCAATCCATTTCTTTTTGAATTGGAGATCCATGGTTGTTATTGATTGACTGTTGCACTTATCTAGGGAGTTTCTAATTCGGTTGAATTCTGGCTGCTGGGTGAATTTTCCCACTCTTTCAGACTATAACGTTTCTTTCCGAGTCTATTCCCATTGCTTGGGGCAAATTCGTTCCTCCCTGGATTGTAATTTCATTCCTTTAGTTGAATTCAAATCTGTCTAGGCGTTTTCTTCCTTCCCTTGGCTGTAATTTCATTGGAGCGAATTTCTTCCTCCCTGGCTCATTTTCTCTCACCCACAGGCCATACGATGGTCATATAGCCTGTACACGCCTTGTGTGGGTTGTCTCTCTCTCCCTGGGGTCACACAATTGACTGCTGGACATTCAATTAGAGCCATAGGCAGTCAAAGTTTTTTTTTTCTCTTACCAAACCTGAAGAGTGAGTTACCATTTGTTTGCTGCTCGACATATGAATGTATATACATCATTGTTGGGTAATGATGTCATTGAGGACAGTGCTCTCTTCTTATTGTTGTTAGAGTGTTTATGACCAGTGGTAGCTGGATTAAATTGCATTCAAAGGCAGTTTTGGTGGTTGGTATTTGGCTATTACTGTTCAGAAGCAAGAACATATCCATATTCCCATTACCTTGTTTTCAGTGAAGAAAACATTGAGACAAGCATTTCTGTGGGTAAGAGTGCCGATCCCATTGTGATCTTCTTGTCTGATTGAACAACAAATACAACTGCTTGTTTGTTTGATTGATGAGAATCTTGAGTGCTGGGTAGTGTCTGTTAAAGTTTAAGCTATTATTAGGTTACTTTCAATTTACTAGATAACAATAGCATAGATAGGATCACTGAGAGAAACACAATCACAAGAGTACACAAGCATTTAT
>ML850590.1:9633-27911 GCA_009831015.1 Picea engelmannii
CACATAAATTAAAGGATTACTCATGCAAAATACACATAGACAGCAGCATAATCAATGAACATAAGCACATAAAACACAACAATTGATAAAGGAGTTCACCCCTCTCTTGGGCTACATCTCTTGGTCCAGCTTCCAATGGATCATTATTATTAAAAATTAAAAGTGCTCAAAAACATGTCTTACAATGCTAAAACTGACCAACCGACTGCTCCAATGGCTTCAGAGCATCCAAAAACCCCTAGCTGGGCTTTTTCGGCACCTCAATCGGTCGAAAAACGAAGAAGTTAGGCCTCCTGGAAGTCCCCCCTTCAAGCTTGTTGTCTCTGCATCTACAAAACGCACCCTTCTCAAATGAACCTGGCACACATGCAATATATAGCGTAAAAACCTAGCACCGGGTGCAACCGTGCCAATGGTGCAAACTGTAGGATGGTTATGGGTGCGCCAGCCCCTAACCGCCTAGCACCTGGGCACATGGGGGTCCATACGACCTCGTGTTTTGGAAAAATGGCTAACCGTTACAACCGTTCCAACTTACCCGCGCATTTGGTTGTAGTCATATGTAAACAGGCATATAGCCACGGGCTTAATCGTTTCAAACCATATTAAAAACCACGCGCACCATTTAACAACGGTATGGTCATATACAATAGAAATATGATCGCGGGTTTTGGTTTAACATTTCCGTATGATACAATATGGTCACATACATTAACAATATGACCGCGGGTCGGGGCTAAGCCCCGGCCCGTCCCCCCCACCATTTATTACATAGTTTAAATTCAAATACAATATAACTCGTATACATAGCAAGGCACAACCGGTGGTCCGTTGGTCAGGCGGACTTTGTGAAGTCGCTATGCGGTGGGGAGGTCCAGGGGTCGAACCCCATAGACTCCAATACATTTTGACAACAAACCAATATTCAATAAAGGGGTGCCACGTGGCAGCCCATGACTGGGCCACGTGGCACCTTACCATTGATCAGAAATATGCCAAATGTCAAGATACCATTCACCCTTAACTGCCAACCAAACTCTGCCATGTCATCACATGCCACATCATCGTACGGTCGTATGGCCCTACCACGTCAGCCTGTACGGACTGTACGGACTGTACAATCAACGTCCTTTTTTTTGCCTGTTTGACTTTCTAAACAGATTGCAATATCTCTCGTTCCCGACATCCGTTTGAGATGAAACGAGTTGCGTTGGGTTCGCAACGACGAGGCCTAATCTCTCGTCCGTTTTGAAGCGATTTCGAGCACTTTGAATTTTTGAGCAAAATTTGATCCCCTGATCAAAATATCAATTTACATTGCTTAGTTACTTGTAAATTTGCATTATCATAAACCTAACCTAAAGGATACGGTCTTGGGTGAGGCTTATTTTCCAATCCCAAATTCTTAACAACTTGCTTTGAAATAAGATTTACTTGGGATCCACTATCAACAACTGTGTCTATTTTAGTGTGTTTTGAGATGACACATATATGAAAAAATATATATTTTCCTTTCATTAGGGATTACATTATCCATTGAAGAAGAAGCACATGAATCACACAACAAAAAATATACCTTTGATGCCCATAGCTGTAACCTTAGTTTCATCATCAGAATTTGATCCAAGATCCAGAACTATGGTTGTGGTCTTCTTTTTCCCTTTCTAATGCCAAGCCCAATTTGGCTTCAATTCTAGATACAATTTCCAACAATGTTTCTCATCATTCCCTTTCTTCTCACAATGAGAACAAGATGGTCTTTCATCATCTTTATTCACTATAACAATCCTTTTGAGTTTCTCCTTCCCTTTGTTATTGCCTTCTTTTAATTGAATGGATTCCCAGGAGAAACTGCCATGGTAATTCCTTCTACCTAACTAAAGGTGAGTCACTTGTAGACTAACTTCATCAAGGTTAGTTGGATTAAACATAAGTATATTATGCTTCAAATAATCATGTAATCCACCTATATACTTTGATAAAGTTTCTTGTGTGTACAATGGAATTTCTAATATCAAATCTATTTTCCTAAACTCTTGAGTATACTCCTGTACACTTTTCCCTTTAGCTTTCCTTAATGTTTTCCAATCCATCATTGCATTCTGCATGAAGCCTAATGGATAAAATTATTTATTTAATGCAACAATAAACTCATTCCATGAAGAGATAATTTTACCATGCTTAAGGAGGTATTCTTGAGTTTTTCTTTCCCACCAGATAAAATTTGTGCCTGCCATTCGAAGAGAGGCTAGTTGGATATTTGCATTGTCATCAACGATATTCTGGATCTTGTAATAAACTTCCAATTGTTTGATCTAGTTGTCGAACTTCTCTACATTCAATTCACCATTATATATGGGAAAATCAAACTTAACATATATATTTAACAAATAGAAATCGAAAGGAGTGTTTTTAGAATGTTTCTTCAAACAAGAGCTTCCAATTGAACTAGAAGAAGACGATGAATATGACGAAGATGGAGTACTTTCAGAAGAGTCACCACCACTTCCTTCAACTTTTATTGTTGTTCATGATGAACCACCTTCCTTGTCCTTCTTTTGGTCCCTACATAGTTCTTCCACCATAGATTTCATCATCATTAATGCTTCAAAGAAATCCTCTTCAGAACCAAAAGGATGTTCTATCGTTGACATTGGTGATGCCATTTCTCGTCTTCAGAATACACGTCCAATTTCACGATTAGATTCTTCAAGCGATGCTTCACCATGCTTGAGCTTGAGCCTAGTTAACATTTAATACTTGCAAATCTTGTCAAACCTACTTCGATACGAAACTTGATATGAAAATGTGACTTATTTGCAAGTTATATAATTGAATTAAATTTTCTCAATACTCAATTAGCACTCGGTGAAAAATAAAGAATTGAGGAAATAAAGAGAAGAATAGAAGAAATATAAGAGAAGAGACAAAGGAGAGGTTGATAACAGAGTTCACCCTTCTTGGGATACATCTTTGAGTCTGTTTCCAATGAGTGAATGCTTTATTAATGATGTTTAAATGCTCCAATTACATCAAAATGATCCCAACCTACACACAATGTTGTCTCCAATCTGCTACAAGGCTCTGGCTCAAAGGAAAAATCACCTCCCCAACTTGACTACCAAAACTAGACCTAAAACCCACTTATCCAATCTATTTTATGCAAGAAATAACTTTGCATATACAAAATACCAAAAGAAATTCTTTACAAATAAGAACAATGTGGTACAATGGCCAAAACATATGCCTTATATGCAAATCAACTATGGTTCGATCTATGCCCTTCGAAGATATTTAAGGCATATCAAATATCATAATAACAAAATCAAATCAAAACCATATACGTTTGACCATCCTTTCAAATCGGATGTTGCTGGTATGTGGAAAATCTCATATGAAGGAAGTCATTGGGCCGATCGGAGGTCCTAGGGTCGGCTCTATTCCTAGTGCATTATACGTTATATATAACAATACATCACTGTAAATAAAATAGCATTGGAAACTTTTAAAAACGGGCAGGTTGGCATATTGGTTATAGCATGGTCATTAAGTCTTTGGAGTCGGGGAGGTCATAGGGTTGATCCTCCCGGCGTGCCTTTTGCATGTTATTTCTTCGAAACCACAACTTAAATCAATTGTTTGATATTTGATTGAACAGGTAACACTGTAGCCTAAATGGTAAGGAATAGAGTTAGCATCCGATAGGTCATGGGTTTGAATCTCTCACCGACCGTTACATAACAAATTTTTGACATAGGCCATATTGGAAAAATTCGGAGTGCCACATGGCACCCTCTAGTTGGGCCATGTGTCACCATCTGGTTGGCCCAATTTTCACACACATTCATCCTTCCCAACCACTACCAAGTCAACTCTACCACATCATCCCTTCCTAGTCATCACCTACCATGTCAACACTCTAATTTTACATGTCACGTGTCACTTCCTAGAGCTACAACGTGTCCTTCCTTTGTTGACTTTTTTCCTATTTATCGGAAACTTCAGAGAATCATAACTTTTGAATACGATGTTCGTTTGAGCCCATTCAAGAACTGTTGTAAATATATCAATGAGCTCTTCGACATGGTACTAATTTCATTAGAATTTGAGAACATTGATTTTTTATTGGTCATAGATCCTCCTAGATCATCGATAGTTGGATGCAAGCTTGAATGTAGAAGCTCAATGGGTTGATGGCCCACTATCCTAGTGGACCAGGCTATATCTAATTAGTGGGAGTATGTGGAAGCTTAAATGTGGTGGGTCAGTGGATTGGTGGCCCAGTGGACCAGACCGAACACACGTTGGATCACGATGATATATATGTAAGTTGAGCATGGTGGGATGGTGTCATGATGGCCTGGAGGATCAACAACCCGATTGTCAGACCGAAATAGAGTAAAATAAAGGAGAGTATGGAAGTTGAGCACAGTGCGTCGGTTCCTTGATGGACTAGGATTAGAGGTATATAAATTCAGGAGCATGGGAGGTAGTCCCTGATGATCGATGGGCTAGTGATTGATGCCATGTCAATGCCGTGTATTAATTTGGTCATAACTAGAGTAGATTAAGTTATATTGATATGGAACTTCCAATTTTTTTATGCAAAGAGGAGATCTACAAAAGGCCTAGAGAGGGCCACTGTCCATTTCTGCTTGGATTTGTCAAAAATTGAAAAATAGTGGTTTTTTTAAGAACAGGGTCTAGATCATTGGTAGAGATCCAGATTAAGATGAAATTCTTGGAGAGAGTATAGAAAATAGACATGGAAATAATGCATGAAGGAATTGAATAAATTCTAATGGGATTGAAATGAGGATGCTGGAATAAGCCAAAATACACTATTATGGACTACTTTTGGCGGATTTTTGAGATTTTGAGAGGAGGAAAAGTGACCCTAGATCACAAAACATGAAATTTTTATTTACTCGGCATTTTATATGCTCATTAATACTAAAAAACTTTGGTTTAGAGAAATTTTTCCAGAAGTGCACAGATTGAGAGATAGTAAGTTTTGCTAAAAAAATCTAGTCTGGAAAAAGGGGTGAAAAAAGACAAAGTTGTCATTTCCATATTGTTACAGTTTTTTACTGGAGCATTAGATTGAAATTATGAGAGGTGTTATAAATTCCTTGCAATTATTGGTATCTATGTCTCATATAAAAATTTCTCTAGTTACTGATCTATTTTATTCTACAGTTGACATAAGTTGGTCTTTCAATAAAGTTACACCAGTGGAGAAAATGCATAAATGGGGTGAAAGTGGTTTTTTCAAAAAGCCATAAGTTTCAGCTTAGAGATCGGATCGGGGCATAAGAACAGTCATTGGAAATATTATTTAGAGGAAAATAATTTTGAATTATTGTAATTTGGAGAATTATGATATAATCCTTCATGAATTAAGCAGAAAAAAGGACATGTAGCATTAATTGAGAAAATTTCTATAATATGCATAATTCTAACAAAATGGTTGCTTCCACATTTTACAGAATTGGGGGATATAAACATATCAAATCAAGCTAAGAATGCATATTTGGTATATGGAGGAAGGAGAGGGAGCCTTTAGTCGTGAGATAGAATCCAAATATCAAAGTATCAGTGTTGGTAATGCAAAGACAGAATCTAATGGACACATGAGCAGAGTGGAGCCAAAAACATTAATAGAGACGGTGAGAAGCTTGAGAATAGAAGTGAAGAGTTACAAACAAAACAATGATATGATGAAGAGATAACCAAATCAAATAAATTCTCAAATGATGCAAATCCTAAATCAGTTGCAAAGGCAAACAAATAATGGATCTGACTCAATATAGAAAGAAGAAGGTATACATCCTGAAAGAAGAGATAATTATAGAAGAGCTAGTAATTCAAGAAGTGATAGCAGAAATCATAGACATCACTCACCTCCTTACTAAATGAGGATATTTTATGTGTCTGAAGACACCATAAGTAGTTCAGAAGTGTCTCCTATTAAGCACCAAATAAGAAGACATGAATTAGACATTTTGCAAGGAGAGTTGAGGAAGCTTAAGCCACCATCCTTTGATGGTGAAAGAGAAAGGAAAGATGATTCTTGTTGGGCCCTTCATTTTTGGGCATGTTTTTATTTTTGGAAAGCGGTAAATGTGGCCTAACTAAAATATGACGAGCAACAGAAGGAGTCAAAAGAATCACATGTCAGTTGGAGAATTACAAACAACGGAAACAGATTGTAGGATAAATGAAAGTGTAAAAGAAGAATAAGAAGTCCAAGGTTCCATGTAGCAGTTGGAAAATTAGCGAGAGTATCGGATGCCAGTGAAAATATGAGAAGATAGCAGAAGAAAGAATCCAAGAAGCGACAGAGGGAAAAGTATAAATAAGAAGGAAAGGCGATGAGGAATAGGTTAATGAATGTATGTGCGAGAGGAGAGAAAGAAAGTAATATTGTTGCTACTGTTATCCATGGTTTGTGACGAGATCGAGTTATGATAGTATTTGATGACATATTTTGATGGGTTTTCTGTGATTATTGTGCTTGCACAGCAGGGTTTTGAGTCTATAGTGGGTAGTCGAGATTAAGTCTCATTGCACAAGCTGATGTATGAAAATTATATGTACTATATGATATTTTGGTGTGGATGATGCTAATATAATGGAATCATTTGGGCCCTAAAATTATTTTTTGGTTGATCTATTATACTATGCCTGGATTTGTACAGATGTTGCGCAACTATTTCATTCTTGTCTATTTAATGCTTGATTACTATTGTTCTATGTCTATGAGGGTTCAATATATGAATCTAAGAAGTAAAAAATAGATCTGATATCGTGTTCCCCTTTACTAACTTCATCACACATGTCTCGGCTATGCTTCAAGTGAGACCTCCTTCTCTTGCAGAAGGTTGAATATGCCAGCATACCTAGACTACAACAATACCTTTGTTGGTAACCTCCAAGAACCCTGGTCTTGATTTTGCACCAAGAAATGGTTTTGTTGCCAGGACTCGAGATTTAAAGAGAGTTTTTAGAGGATCCCTCATTAGATCTATAACTCTGATGTTGAGAACTGGTGGGAAAGAAGGTTTAACGAATTCATATAGTAGGAAGTCAAGTTGTGGCACAAAAACTTTCGGGTTGTAAAAAACATTGTTTTCTATTCAGAACCTGCTAGTGACTAGTACAAGATATCTTGGATTAGGCTCCCAGAAGAAGCATTACAATGGTTAGATCGACTGCAAGAAGCCACACAATTCAAATATAGGGTTAAAATAAGTATAAATAGATGATGGAAGGCCTATCTCCTTTGCATCATCTGGATCATCAAGTCTCTCATGTTGTATACTTTTGGGTGCAGACTTTCCTAGAGGTTTACAATATCACGTTTGTTGCAAAAAATCATCAAGCCTTCTCAAAGGTCAAATCAATATTTGAAGAGGGAGATAGAGGAAGATTGTTGTGGGAAATCCCTCTATGGATCAAGGTTTTATTAGTATAAGAAGGAATGTTTCTTGTTCCTTCGGCTAATGTGGCAACATAAACCCCTGCACTCATGGGAGGGTGGTTTATGAGAGGGTTCATGAGTTAGGTCAAGGAACATTTTTTGGAAAATATGGGGTTTCATTGAGAGAAAAGTGCAAGGGAGGAACGAGATTAGAGGAGGGCTATTATTATTGAAAAGAGGTGGCCAAAATAGATGAGAAAGGTGATGAAGAGGTCCAATCAGTCACATAAGGATATCATATTTGAGAGTAGTCAAAGAAATAATTTAGAATCATTGTGGGAATTGAAAAGATAGGGAAGGCTAGCCAACCAATGGTTGGAGAGATTTGGTAAAAGAGGAAAAGGTTCTATAAGAATAAGAAAAGAGGAAGGAATTTCATAAGATATGGATCAAGGATTAAGGATAAATTCCACTACTGAAGAACAATACTTAGTCAAAACCCCTGAGGAAGTCGAAGAAGAATCTGAACATGCAACTCCAGAAGATGCCAGATTGCATAAAGATATAAAAATGTCACTACAACTAAATGAGACACCCCAGATAAAATAATTTCATTCTAGAGGTAAAGGAACCATCCATGAATCACCCATTCCCCCAATTCCATTAAAAAATATTGTAATTTCTATAACAAACCCTTCTACAAATTATGTAATTCCTAACCCTTCTAGTTTAGCAAGTTTGAATAGTAGTAGTAGTGGAAGTGTGGCAAGTTTTTCAAATGTGTCACAACCATGACCTTTGGGGTTCATTTTAGTAGGATTTCCAAATCCCTCAATGATGAATCAACATGCAGGATCCCTCACCCAATACCCTGCATTTTGGGGTAAAGGGGATGAGGATGTGGAGAAACACTGGTTTCTTTGTGAAGCCATCTAGAGGTCTCGTGGAACTCTAGATGCAAGCAAGTTAGTTGAGTTTCAGAATACCCTGAGAGGTCGAGTTATTAAGTAGTACATGAAGGAAATTAAGCCAGGGGATTAGGGGAAATCCTTCACACTCGCTCAGGTGAAGCAGATATTTATAGCGGAATTCATGTTACCTCAGTTAGAACAACATGCACTCTCTGAGTTGCGGGAGATAAAGTAGAGATATTATGAGTTCTCTTGGGAATACAACTAGATATTTAAGGATGTGATAGGGAAATTAGAAAACCCTATCCATGAGGATCAATAGAGAGAATGGTTCATTCAAGGATTACTACCTTTAACCCATATCCATTTAACTTAAAAAAGGATAGCTACCTTGGGAGAAGCATCAGAGCAAGCTATGAATATAGAAGCTATGGTAGGTTATCCAATAAACTTAAGAATCATGAGGTCTCTAAGAGATTATAATATTGTGTAATTGCAGAGCCAAATCTATGCGTTAAATGAGAAAATGCATGAGTTGACCCTTCCTAAATTAGGTCGGATGTAAGTCTGGTGTATAGGATGTTATATGTAAGGTCATGTAGAAAATTAACGTACAATATTAAGGGGAATAGGGCCCTCTAATATGGATCCTCTGCCAGTTTGGCCAATGGGAGGAGTTGCACAAGTTGTTATTACAATGCCATTTCATTGACCTGTCCAATATCATGCCTTTCCGAACAATCCGGGAGGTCAGAGTGTCGAGTATTGTGAGATCTATATAATTCATGAACGTTCCCCTCGACACTGCCCCATTTTACAAAAGTATACACCCTCTCTGAACAATTTGTACTGTGATTTTTGTGGTTCTCTCTCTCATAACACCAATCAATGCTGAGCTTTGGATTCCCTTGTGGACATATTGTACTGATCCGCATTTAGAGTCAATGAAGGACCTGAAGGTCCTATAAGGGGTCATGGAGGTAGAAGTGGAGACTGAAGTGGAAGATATGGTAGAAGAGGACCAGTTCACTACTACAATTGTTATGAGAAAGGAGACTTGGGAAGATACTTTCCACTTCCAAGAAGACCTTGGTGTGCACATTGTAGGAATAACACACATTCTATTGAAGACTTCCGAGATATGATTTCTAAATGGGAAGATCGTGCTAGACAGAGAGGAGAAAATATGATAAATTATGAACCTAGAGCTATGGCTAAAAGAGGTGGTCCTAGTATTAATATCATAATCAGAGGAGGAGACAAGACTAGTGCAGATGAAAAAATCCCACATCAAATAAAAATTCAAAAGGTTGCACCAAAAAATACCTAGTATGGTCTTGTAAGGAAGAAGAAATTATTTAAGAGTCCAGTAGAAATGTTTATAAAGAGGCTTATTCCTTCAACACTTGTAGTCACAAAAACAAATTTCAAGATGGATCCCCATCATCCAAGGGTTGCCAGAGAATATTTTTCTCATATGGAACCCTCATGTAAATCAAAAAAGGTTGTTGACCTTTGGCTTAAACTATTTTTTGATATTATGGATGATGAAAAACTTA
Source organism: Picea engelmannii (assembly GCA_009831015.1). Taxonomy (NCBI): domain Eukaryota; kingdom Viridiplantae; phylum Streptophyta; class Pinopsida; order Pinales; family Pinaceae; genus Picea; species Picea engelmannii. The sequence goes on from ML850590.1 coordinate 19,527, forward strand.
CTGGGAAGTTTCAGAACATAATCAAGGTGGACTTGGGAGCTGAAGGAAACCCAGAGGAACTTATTGCTTCCAACCTTCTAGAAAGGAAGGAAAGTAGGGTTCATAGGAGGAAAAGGAGATCTAGAAGAGAGTTCAAGTTGAATGATCACATCGATGACTATGATATTAGAGACGTTATGTTAGATTTGGGATCTGACATCAACATATTTCCAAAGAATACTTAAGAAGCAATGGGAATTCCCAATCTCATCTATTCCCCTATTCATTTGCAGATGGTGAATCAGTACTGCATTTACCCTGTGGGACGGCTGCAAAATGTTGAAGTAGACTTAGTTGGTGTCAAAACAATAGCTTATTTTGAGGTGATTGAGATAATGGGGGAGAAGGGCCCTTATCTCGATATAATAGGCATTGATTAGGCCTACAAAAAACTATGTTCTCATCGATATTAAAAAGGAAACTATGACTTTAGAATCTAATGGAATGAAGGTCACTCAACCACTAGATCCTTATCAAGGTCCAAGGTACACTAAAATGACATATGATAATATGGACGTAGATGTCATTGATTAGTTGTATACTCTCACTACAAGGAAAAGAGTTGATTATATCAATCCTACCATGGATGGATCAGTTAGTTGGAGAAGTGTCTAGTCAGCAGATGAATACTGTGAAGCAACATTCAATGATTGGAAGTAAGGCTAGTATGTGAATTTTTCAAGACGTTGTGCAACTGTCAGATAAATAAGATGGATTGGAACTAAAATCAATGAGTATCCAACATATGATGGTACCTCATATCTGCACAGTTTTCTCATTGACATGGAGGTTAAGGTTGTTTCAAAACAACGAATCTCAGCACTTGACCTAACTGTGAAGTCTTCTCCATCTAGGTGGTGGGCTACTCACAAAGGAACTATTTCTTCTTGGGATGAAGTCAATATTGCTATACAACACTAGTTTCTTTCGCTAACACAAGTATACTAGTTGGGTAAAGATAAGAAGAACAAGAGTAAATATTATCCTTGGAGAGATATGATGGTCTATATAATCTAGTTGAACACATTGAGCATTGTCTTTGAGTATGGAAAGATGCACAAATTCCCTCCTACCTGTGGACACATCAATTCTTCCATTCTTTGGGAACAATTCCAAAATCCTGGTATGTTCATGAGGAAAATAGAAAACAAACAACATGATGGAAGGTACTACAGAGCCAAATCTGTCATGATTTCTCTTTTTCTGGTAATTCTTTAGAAATCATAGTTGTATTGCAGTAAATCAAGAAAATGTTGTTTAGTCATGAATTTAAGCCTAGACAACCACTTATAGTATATTCTAATAATGAACATATACTTGAGTATAGTTTTTACCCATCTCTTGTAAAAATACCTATGGCTTGTCGCAAGGTTGACAAGGATCCTAAAGATCCCAAGGATTTGGAAGAACTTAAACATTTAACCTTAAATATAATCCCCACGAACAAGGGAAGTTAAGGATACCCTATCAGGTGATACCAATAGTTCATATACTCATCCTATAAAGTTGTTGAAAGTGAATATCGAGAGTGAGGAGCATCCTAAGATGGAATCTATAGGAGAAAATTGGGATGAGAAAACTATGAGAGAAATAGAGGCCATGTTAAGGGAATATGAGGATATATTTACTAAAATATTTTTACAAATGAAAGGGATTAACAAATATCTAGGAGAGATGAATATAGAATTGAATCCTAATGTTAATCTAGTTAAGCACAGACCATACCGCATGAATCGTAGAGTCAAATAAAATGTTAAGAAAGAGATCGACCTAATGCTTGCAATTGGGATAAAATTCCATGTGGATGAGGCCAAGTGGATTAGTCCCATTGTAGTTTAGAGCAAGAAGGGAACTGATTGATAATAGATGATTTTAGGGGCTAAATTTCTCTCATGGGCTCATTTTCCATGGTTTTTCCAAAAATGAGATTTGCTATTTTAAAAATGATTCACCCAAATTCTATAGGATAAAATTATTTTACCTTAAAAATCACCAAAATTTTATAGAAAACTATATAAAATCCTTAGAAATTTGAATATTTTTACAAAAATATCGCCAATCATTTATAGTTGGCATATGAAGAATTAGTAAGATTCGCCAAGGTTTCTACATTTTAAAGAAAATTTCCATCGTTAAAATCATCCCTACTGATTATATCAAAGTTTGTCTGGATTACAAAAGTTTAAACTTGTATTGCGTACATGATCCCTTTCCTACCACATTCAGTGATGAGGTGCTTGATCAGGTGGCTAGAAAAGAAGCCTACTCCTTTACTGATGGATTCTCAGGTTATCATTAGGTGATAATTGTGGAAGAGGATAAGAGAATGACTAATTTCACTACAAACTGGGGTTTGTTTTCTTACAATGTCATGCCCTTTGGGCTGAAGAATTATCTGTCTATATTTTCTAGGATCGTCATTCATGCATTTCATGATTTTATTCATAAATTTATTGAGGTGTACATGGTTGATTGGACAGTTTATATATTTCTAAAAGAACATATTGGGTTACTATGGTTAATGTTTGACCATTGCAGACAGTTAAAAATCTCTCTAAACCTAAAGAAGTGTATATTTTGTGTTCCTTTTGGAAATCTAATGGGAAATATAGTATGCAAGGAAGGATTTTTGGTTGATCCCGCAAAGGTTGTTGTGATATTGAATATGCCTCCTCCTATGACTGCTAATAATTTGCAATCAACATTGGGTCACACTGAGCATTATCGTTGGTTTATCAGAAATTACACAAGCATAAATACTCCACTAGAGAAGACTTTGAAGAAATTTGAAGCCTTCAATTGGAAACCAGAGTGTGATCAAGCCTTCGACATTCTCAGAGAAAAGTTGAGTACTACCCCTATTATAATATTTCCTGATTGGAAGGTGGAATTTAATGTACACATCGATGCTTTTGGCATTGCTTTGGGTGTGATCCTTGTGCAACTTGGTGAAGGAACTATGAATCATCCCATCTATTTTTCTAGTATAAATCTCTCTCAGACCAAGCACAAATACACTACCACTGAAAGAGAAGGTTTTTCAATGGTCTATGCTTTGTAAAAATTTAGACACTATCTTTTAGGAGGTCATTTTAAATTCTTTACTAAACATTCAACTTTGAAATATCTAGTCAATATGTGCTAGAAGGGAGGATTTGTATGTGGTTGTTGCGTTTTCAGGATTTTTCCTTTGAGTTCATTATCAATCTGGGAAAATTAATTTTTGGTCCTAATCACTCATCCCAGTTGGAGTGAGGGGAGAGTGGCAGAGCTATCTATGACTAGCTCCCAGATGAAAATATCTTTAAAGTTGAGGCTATCTTGAATTACCTTTTTGATATCGCATTGTTTCTATCTATTGGTACGGTGCATGAAGTATATTCCACAAATTAGAAGAGGCACCTCGTATTCTATGTTGCATATTATCAGTTGATCGCATGACATTTATATAATTTGGGATTGGAAAAAATACTTAGAAGGTGCACACTAGACCATGACCGACCCTAAATATTATGGGAGTGTCACAGTGGAGTTACGAGAGGACATGTTGGAGGAAAAACAACTAAAAAAAAGATACTTCAATCTAGATTATGGTGGCTAACTATCTTCAAATATGCCAAGGAATATGTCAGAGCATGTGATGTATGCCAAAGAGTTAGTGATCCATCGCACAGAGATGAGTTACCCTTACATACTATTTAGGATATTCAAACATTTGAGAAATGAGTAGTTTATTTTATAGGACCTATCAATCCGATATCCAAGCACTCGAAGGAATGATATATCATCACCGCTTCAGACTGTCTCACCCACTAGGATGAAGCCAAACCTGTAAGGGATTAGTCTACAAATACCATGGCCTGGGTTTATTTTTTAGAAATCATCACTCAGTTTGGGTGTCCCAGAAGTTTGACTAGTGACCAAGGTTCCCATTTCATCAGTGAGATTGTAGCCACTCTCACTTGAGAGTTCCTGATTCAACATCACAAAAGTAATTTATATCATCCATAAGAAAATGATACAGTAGAGGCATTTAACAAAATTTTGGAGAAAGGATTGACCAAAGCATGTTAGGCTAATCAGGATGAATGGGATGAAAGAGTTCCAATTGTGTTATGGGATTACATGAATACTAAAAATAAATTGCATAAGCATACTCCTTTCCAATTGGTATATGGACAAGAATTAGTTGTCCCAACAGAGTTCATCACCCTGAGTTTATATATTTCACACGTGACTCATATGACAGATGACAAATCAATTGTAGAATGGGTCACAAAAATGTTATAATTGGATGAATATGTATTTCTGGTAGATTTTCATAAAACTATGGAAAATGCTAGACACAAGGCTTAGAATGACAGGAACATTAAAACTAATACTTTTCCCAAGGTGATCAATTTATGTTGTTTGATAGTAAGTATCAAAAAAATCCATGGAAGTTACAAATGCATTGGCTTGGAACCTTTATAGTTGAAGAAATTCAAGAATTTGGAGCAATCAGACTAGCACAACTAAATGGTATTATTTATCCTGGATGGGTGAATGGTGCACACCTAAATCCCTACATCTCCGCTCAACGAAATAAGTTTTGCACCACTTCTATCACATGGATTGAATAAAGTAGATCATAGGTTTCTATTTTGTTTTTTTTTTCTCTTATCGTCAATAAACATTGACGTGTCCAACTATCACTTGTCCTAGAGTCTAGTTGTCACTGTCAGTTTGTCTATCCTAGATCACACCATTGTGGTTGGGGAGGTCTGTGTCAACTCTTTTATGCATTTAGTAGTTTCAAGGTAGAAGTTTGTGTCATGTCGCTATCATATTGTTTGTTAAATGTCATTGGTACCTTTTTGGTCGTCATCCTATCACTGCCAGTCTGAGTCATTTATGGCCAAAAGGTTGTTAGTACCTTTCCATTTAATTTCCAGTGTAATAGTTACTTTCCTAAGAATCACGTCCTATCCAATTTGTGTTGATATTCATGTCCTTTATTTCCCAAATTGTTTTTTATATTTTTTTGCATCGGTTGGTCATGTCCACTATTACAGTTACATTATCTACACAAATTTCCCCTTAATGACTATTTAATGCTTCATTCCTATCACCTCCCTACTGTTTCCTATAAACTTGTAATCACCCAACTATTCAAGTTACTGTGTTTTATCCAATTCATTTGCACACCCATTCCTGAAGCATGTCGAGCGTTCTATGCATCCTCGCCTATGTCCTCGACCTCATGTTGTGCTTGTATACTTGCATAGATTTCCAACCATGGTTCATACCATAAATTCTTGGGAATCCATTCTAAAGGTCTCTTTTCCAGTGGAATCCGTTGACCTATGAGTTCAGGTTCTAGGAGATTTACAAGGAAAAGTTAATCAGACTCAACTAATTGACATTGACTTTAAAAATGCAACTTTGTATCCCCAAATGGAAGTTCATACATACATGGATTGCATGGCTCTACCATCTGGAGAGTTACAGTGGTAGTGGAAACCTTCATACCTACCACTTTGGCACTCCACTCTAATGAACTTGTGTGACTTGTCAGTGTTCAAGACTACCGACGAAGTTGCACAATGCTCCAAATTTCTTATCAGTTGAGTGCACACAAACTGTCTATGGATGGATAAGGCGTATCCCATCCATTTTGAGGAATTTCACAAACTAACGGGTCTATCCATGGAGGGGAAAGGTGTAACTCAAGGATTCTAAGGCTCATGGAAACACGACCCTAAGAAAGGAGAGCTCAGTCTCTATGACAAGAATGGCACCAGACAAAGAGGTCACAAAGCTCATATAGAGCTCATCAATGATGAACAAGTCCGTTGTTCCTACTATCTCATAGTCATAAAAGTCATGAAAAAGTACTCTAGGGGTGAGTGCACTTTGGATTCCATCTTCGTTGATGAATTCTGTAAACTAGGGGCACCATTAAATTGGTGTAAGTATTTACTCATGGATATGTTGTAAGCCTGGGTTGACATGCATGAACGAGAAACTTATTTTATCTATGGTTACTTGTTGGTCACATTAACAATGTGGAAATGGAAGACGCCATAGGGTCATGAACATTCCTACACTCCTGACCACTAAGTCACCAAGATGGTCAACCCCTGGCAAGCTCGAACTGCTACCACCAACACAATAGATCACAACAATGCCTTTTCATAGTGGTACAACAACCTTATTAGTGAAACCCAACGAGAGAGGATTCCACAAGAGTTGTTAAGTTGGCATACCAACAATATCTGGTTTGACATGAAACACAATCATACTTTTGTCAGAACTCTTGGCGTTGCTCCAACAATATTTCACACCACTCCCTTTCCCTTCTATCTGGACAAGGACGTTTTGGACAAAGAGGTATGCTCATGTCCCAATGTGCAATGAGAGAAAAATAAATTGATCATATCATACATCATGCCCGCAATATGCTCATTTCCCAATGTGCAGTGAGAGAAAAAGAAATTGAGCATATCATACATCATGCCCGCAATATCACAACACCGATAGTTATACTAGGTTCCAACACAACAACCATGAAAAGACAACGCATTCCCTTAGAAAAATAGGAGAGAGTCACTACTAGGGTCAGTCCCACCACCATTTTTGTCCATTCCAAATGATGCTACTATCTCAAGTAAAAATTTTCGCGACGTTCTTGTAGTTGTGTTTCCTCCTATAAAACCTTGCACTGGATCATCATCTACATCTGACCCTAACCCCATTATCACCAATGCCATACCCATTTCTTCACTTCCACCGAATACCTGCACTATTCCCCCTATGACTTCTTATGTCCCCATTATCACCATTCACGATGACCCCATAGTCCAAATAAAATCCATCCTTATCATTGAAGAAGTTACATGCCAACAAGATAGTTTTGTTTTGGGTGCCCCCTCCACCACTCCATCATATCCTCCCCATACTAATATTGAAACCATTGAGAAAGAGTCTAGTTATCCATTCACTATGACCACAGGAACCACATTAAAAATTCCATCCCCCTTTCCCCACACTCCCTAGGTCAGTGTCCCACTCGACACCCTACCAGGGACTATCCCCAACCTAAATCCAACAAAGTTCATTGAGATACATGAGCAAATGGGTCAAGATATTCCAATTGACCTTATGGATACCCAAGAAGAAGCAACTTCAACTCACAACACAAACTTGGTAAAATAACAGGTTGCGCCACTACTGTAGGATCCTTAACAATGCTATGCCATTCTAGAGTTTTTCCTATAGAGAATAGAGGTGATTAATATGCTTCTCCTAGACGTTGAAGATAATCTCACACGTAGCTTTTTATCTACCTTAGCTAGCCCCGATGGTGTAGGAACCCCAAGTATATCTAAAATATGTGTTATCAGTTTCCAGTTGATTGCATCAATACTACCCATGGATCCAGCTCTCACTAGCGAAGAGCTTGCAACCTAGTCCACACTGCAGCTCTTGAATCTTATTCATGCCTCAAATCATCATCTTGAGCATTGGATTGTCACATCATATCAAGACAATGAAGCACTTACCCAAACCAAGATCTCATTTCCATAGTGGAGGAAAAAGACCAAGAGAATCAACTATGCACACAGGCTTAGTCGATTGTTGAGGTAGTATTCGTCAAGTTTTCTCAAGTCTGGCCCACCTTCAGGTAAGTGGTGCAATATTTACCAGAATACATCACTCTAGTTGTACCAATGGAGCAGATTATGTTGGTATCTGATGCATGGTTGCATCTAGTAGAAAATACATATAGTCTCCAACAAAAAATAGAGGCTATTCAGCTTTAGGAGAAAGAGAAATCTAGGGATATTCCTGAAAAAATCATCGAGGTCGTTGCCAAGTGGGATACAGTCCGATCATCCCTCCATTCACGTGGTGATGAATGAATACAACTATTTACAATGGTCAATGACGAGGTCATCCTACTTGAACAAAGGAACAAGCCAACATAAGAGCTTCAAGTTTAGATCCACTAGAATCACATGCAATCACTGAACCCGTCGCACAATAGAACAAGTTCAGAAAAATTCAGGAAGAAAATGAGCGACTAGATGGGATATATGAGGCTATTCAGAAATCCAAGAAAGAACTCAGGGACTTTAGACATGTGGTTCAGGATGTCTATGTCAAGATACAACAATTGTATTCAACTGCGAAAAATGAGTGGCAGACTCTGATCACCACTAATTCGACGAAGCCGAATGTTGCAACAACCTAGGAGTTCATTGTGGTAGCTTCCATTTTTGTGTGGATGTGGCAGGATCGAGTGGAGCAGTATGACATCTTTTGCTAGAAAGAAATGAAGGTTGTCCCATAGTTGGGCCCTTT
>ML850592.1:0-31818 GCA_009831015.1 Picea engelmannii
CCATGTTAACCCTTAAGTGTTCTTCTTTTACTTGTTTAAAATCTACAAAATAGCATGAAACAACCTCCATGAATTCATTGATGGATGCTTGCAAAATAATACAAAATTATAAGTGATTGGTCTCTTGCAAATATACACATAAAGAGGATGATGAGAGTGCACTTTCTTGAGGTTTTCAAGTGAAAATCATGTGAGATTGATGAAACATAAGAACACTAATAAACTTGGAATCAATTCATGGAGATCCTTAAACATATTCCAATAAAGAATGCTTTAAGCTCTCCTTTCGACCAATTTATTCAATAAAACTACAAACCCACTCAAACTAATATGGATTCTTCATGGAAACAAGTATGGTTTCTTCTTAAATAATAAAAGTGCAAGTTCATGAGCTATTCAAAGCTTGTATGATTTATTCAACGTACACAACAAACTTGGTTCAATTTCAATGAGCTTGCCTGAAGGAAACTTGTATATAATGAGAAGAGATGTGACGGTTGCGCTCATTCACAAGAAGATGATTACAATGAGGCTCTCCAAGCCTTTTTTACAACAAAACGGAATTCCAAAACCCTAGACATCCAAAAACCTAATCCTAGGAGATGAAGCACCAAAAGTCATGTGGGCCCTGTTGGGGTAATCTAGTACATGAACTTCCTGAGGTCGTAACTTTTGCATACGATCTTCGTTTTAAGCGCACGATAGCCCGTTGGAAAGGTATATCTGAGGACTGCACATGTTGCCTTTAGAAACTAAATCCATATACAATATCATTGTGGCGATCCCTAAAAAACAAATTAGGGCCTCAAAATGTCCCCTGAAGTTGGGGACCTAAAAACTAGGAAAAAACTGCAGAACTGGAAAAATGCCAAAATGAACCAGTTGGAATAGGTTGGAGGCCACCGACATCCATTTGGATCAAGAAGAGCCTACACCCTAGTTAGATTACCTTCTCAAATCTTGGACCCTATGAAGACTTAAGGTGCTACTCTTCCTAGATCCATTCTTTACTAAGATTGATATAATCATTGTTGTTACTGACTCCAAGTGAAATCTGCCACCTCTTCACTCCATTACCCCCATAAAGGAACTAGTATTCACCTCTTTCCTCTTTGAGAAGTCAACCAACCTTTAAACCTTGAACTCATACCTTCACTAACTACCACTAACACTAACTTATCCTAGTGAACTAACCCTATTTTTCTACTATTATAATTATTGTTACAACCATCTATTCGCAACATTTTTTTCAAACTTAAACCCTATTTTCTAGCTAAAACACTACAGATTTTACATATGACATAGTACTATCATTTTAAGAGTTGAATGTTACGTTTTATTGCCTTTGAAGTGCATTTTCTGAACAATATCGTCCAGTTGTTGTACACTTGTTGTCGATGTTATAATTTTATTCCTTGTTGCATATACATATCAACTAGCACTTATTTTCATAAGTTTATTTTGTTATTGAAGCACCAATATCATTTTTTGTTTACAACTGCCACATTTATTCATTTTTTGTCTTTTTAAGGGCAAGTACACTTTACTTCTTCATTTTATTCATTTCTTAAGACATAACTTAGTGATACCACTTGACTTGAGTGACTAGTGAGAGGGGGGTAAATTATTTATTTGCTTTAGTCCACCATCCCTTTAGGTCACTAGGGACGCCTCCCTTGGGGTAGTTTCTATCCTACTACTAAACGAAAGGGATCTCCTATTAAGGTGACAGTGATAGGTTATCCCATTATTACACCAATCTCCCTCACTTGCCTTGGGCTTTGGGAAAGTACATATTGTGCGATAACATTTTTGGCACCATTGTTGGGGAACATCGAGTCAATATTCCTCAACGACAAACTTTCGGTAAGCCTTTTCCTCAAAGCCTTTACTTTACAAATCTTACCTAGGGACTCCACTAAGGGTGAACCCCTCACTCCCTTTGGTGATCTTGAAAAGATTATCTGGAAACTCCACAAATTTTGGGGAGGTATGCCAATCCTCCCAAGTCTTATAGAAGAAGGAATCTTTGAGATTATCCTATAGTAAAATCATTGTTTGGAGGGAGCTTTCCTTTAAACAAAATGGCTAGAACTCAAAATCAGACCCAGAATCAAAACCAAACTAATAACCAAAATCAAAAGCAATGGGCGTTCAAGCTCTTTAATCCATTAGACATGACAGGCATTCCAGGTTGTCCTCGGAAAATTCCTCCTAGGTATGAAAAATGGTTACCTAAGTTCACTGGTAATTTATGTATTTAGAGTTGAAGACCACATGAGTAATTTCTAGACCTTTTTCCATCTTCACCCTATCAGTGATGATGTTGAATATTTGGAAATGAAGTTATTCTCTACCACTCTTTATGATGGTGCCAGAAGATGGTATAATGGTCTCCTTGATTCTAGTATCACATGTATGGATCAATTAGAAGAAGTCTTACTTAAAATATGGATTGTTAAAGAGGATCCTTACATGTTACTAACTAGACTTAATGATATCATGAAGGTTGAGAATGAGACTATCAAGGAATTCCGTGACAAATTTGAAATAATTTTGCAACAAAATCCTAAAAGCCACCATCCTTCAAACAACTTTCTTCTTTTTCTTTATACCAAGGATTTTTCGGGACAAATGGGTTTTCTTATTAGGGACAAGGCCCCTAAAAAAATTCAAGAGGATCATGAGATGGCTCTCAATATTGAGAACAACATGTCATCATCCAAGGTAGATCATTTTTCCTCCCCAAGAGTTAAGATTGATGCCAAACCCAAAGTAGTACACAATGTTGAGCCTACCTTGGACATTGGTGTTATCTTGGCAAAGCTTTAACTAATTGTAGATGGCATAGTAAATAATCAAGAGTTAATGATGAATAGACTTGTAAACTTAGAGAGATCCAAATAACGATGCCAAAATGTTATATCACAAGTTGTAGGTTGGGAAAATCTCGACCAAACCAAAAAATCAAGTGCTACAACATAGGAATCCTACACCAATTTCACCTCGATGTAGGTCCCACACTTCAAGAGTGACCAGGTCACTCTAGGGAGTCGATCTTGGTGACCCTAGGGGGAATGAGATGTAGATTCATGGATATGGAAGTGGAGCCCCTAGAGATCAAATATAAATGGAGTGATATGTGGAAGGGATTCCTTGTAATTCAAGTGATTGTTGCCCAAAAGGTATAATACTTCTCTGGATGATGGTACATGCCCGAGACACAAGAAAATTCAACTTGCAATGATATATGTTAGTATGGATCAGAAAGTTAATATTGGTGTCCCTAATTTTCAGCAGTAGATAAGAGTTTATATCAACAAATAAATCATTATGAATCTGCATGTAAAACATAAGATCAATCATCAATATTATCAATGAATATGGAAATCAATTATGACTGAAAAATGGCACTTTGAAGCTGAATAAAACAAGTTGTTATAACATGTATATTTCTCTAGAAAATTTCAGCCTTATGGATGTATCATTCAATGGCATGCAGAAGAAAAATCAACCATAGAAAAGTGCCAAGAACTATCCCAAAAGATGCGCCCTAGTTAGTAGAGTAAATGAGCAGAATTTAAGAGTTAGTCTAGGGTTAGTTTAGGAGTTAGGATTAGTTATCTATCTAGGTTATATCAATCCTAATGTCTGTAGGTTAGGGTTTGTAACAACAATTTAAGTAGTGGGAGAGAGGGAACTCCCTAGTATGGGAAGACTCCTCTCAATGTGGCAAACCAACTCCAAGAAAGAGATCCTTTAAAACACAAAAAATCATGTTTCCCTAGGCAATGATTTTATATCTCCAATGAAAAAAATAAATGACTAGTGCCTTTACTATTCGGTTAATGGAGTCAAATAAATGAACTAAATATTATACTTCCTTGGGGGTGTAAATACTCTTACTTCCCAAGGCAAGTATCTCTAGTTAGGGTTTGAGAATGAGGGGTGTAAATCCTCTTACTTCCTCAAACAAACCCTTGCAACATCAATTAAATTTAATCAATAATGATAGAGACTAGAGTGGGGGTGTAAATACTATTACTTCCCACTTATATCCTAGAACAACAATCCTTGACTTGAAAAAATGATAGCATAAGAGTAAAATACCATACCAAAATCAAGAAATATGCTAAGATGATCCACCATAAAAGCTAGAAATCATCCATCCAAGGCTAGTGCCTCACTCCTCCATCAACAATTCACAAGAGATAGCCATAAAAAAGTGAACAAAAGACAAATATAGCCAAGTGTGGAGAAAATTTCAGATCAAGTCCTCTCACAAGAGGGAGAGTTATTGTAAAAATGAGATCTTGCGATCTCTTATTTATACAAAATGTCACCAAGGTGACTTGTCCACATATTTAGGGGTAAACCACAAGACTAGGGGTCAACAACCCTAATATTTCCCCATTAACAAAGTAATTCATTTAAAATTCACTTTTTCACATAATAAAACCCTAATTTAGAAGAACATCACTCCTTTAGGGGACGTTTTGGCACTAAGAGGGGGTCGTTGATGATGGAGGAGAGTGGAGAGGCTTCCCAAATACACATATCAAGCATCAAGACCAATTCCTTCATGACTCTTTCAAACATTCCTTGTTTCAATGCATGTCACCTCACCACCAAGACCTAAGCCCCCTAGGTGACATCACGCCTCTAGATGTGACGGTTTTCCTCTCCTATGAAAAATGTTTGGCATGTGGGGATATGATACATCGTCTAAGTCATATTTAAGGTGTTTCAAGTTTGATATTTCTCATTCGTCATGCGGTCCCTTGGCATCCACCAGTGGGATTCAAGCCCCATGGAATCCCAAGCTAGGCATGTTCTTCCAAAAATGTCCACCATCTAGGTCCTACAAAGACAAATAAACATGCCCTCCAAAGATCTCAAGTCATAAAATCATGAGAAGTGAATCCAATAAATAAATTATCCACCTAAGCATGTGCATCAAAGATCACTATATCAAACAATTAATTTCTCAAAGACATTATGCGACTTGTCAAGCTTGAATATGGGATGGTTGACGAGGTGTCCTATTGGGTAGACCTTTCCCTAGGTCAAGGAAAGTTTCCAAGAGATCCATCTATAAGCCATGTAAAGTGGGTGAGGTGTTTGGGGTCAAGACTCAATGGGCATAGGGCTCATGACATACAAGAGGTTGTAGTGTCTCATTCATGGGTGCCTTTGTAGAGGGTGTGGGGTACCTTCGTCCGCAATGCACTTTTTCCAAACCCATTATCTGTCATTCTTTCATTCTTTCATAATTTTAACGAAAGGTTGAAGGCCATTGCCTGGGCGTGGTGTCTAGATAATGGCAATGTCACCCACAAACACCTAATGGAAATGAGAAGGTTGGCTCATGATGAGAACCCCTTTCTCTCATCCATGCAACTGAGAGTCGTTTCCCTAGTTTGGTGATCATATGATAGCAATGTCATACCACTAGATAGTCATGGACATGATAGGTCAGCTCGTGATGAGACCTCTTATCCTTCAACTAACATTTTAAGCATTCTTTATTATATTGTGGGTCCCCTTTACTCAAATATAAGAGTTTCACTGCTTTCTTGGGTGATCCCTGGGCGAAGCATCTGGAAGGTTCAAACAAGGCTTTTATCTTTTACCCAACATCAATCCCTCTGGGCCTTCATCCTGTTCTTCCCATAGAATGAGGGACAACCCCTTCTTGGGTCAATACACCCTAAAATCCCAAGAGATAAGGAAATGGAGGGGAACAATGATGGAAAGTGGTAAGTATGGCCGGGAATGGTATGATGGATATTTAAGGGAGTTCCTAGTATCAAACCCATCCCTAGGGAAGACAACTTACTAGGGAACAATGTCAACCACCAAGGTAAAGCAGGGAAAAATGCATAATGTCCAAGCATATATCATGAAATATAGAGAAATCTAAGATACAACATACTCATTTGGCTTAAATATTGAAATGATGGTCACCATAATACTGACTTGTACCTCATGGAGCAAGTTCCACTGCCTTCCAGAAGCCATATGATGTGGTGGATGCCATCTGGAAATCTATGACCATCTCTGGTGGTGAGAGGGGTTTCCAATAAATTAAAAAGGGTATTTTTTGTCATGTAGTCTCTCGGCACTCCATATCTGCAACCTGAGGGAATCAAGACATATCTCCTTAGTTATCCACAAAATGGGGATAACATCTAGATCCTGAGTGCATGAGAACCGCAACATCTCCTAGTAGAATTGTTCCTAGAAGGAAACATCAAACTCTCAAGTGCAGGATGGCCTACTCATCCTTGTTCTTATATGATCATGATCAAAACCAACTAAGCCAGAAAAAGAAAATTTTGACATTTTTTCAAAAATTTATAAACTAAGCATGAAATCAATATGCAAGTAGAGAAAAATGAAAATGAAATGGATCTAAGCTAATATGAGCAATCAAGATGCAAATGCAGGGAATAAAAATGAATTACCTACTTACCTCAAGCATGGGGCCTGAAGAAGTCATGTGACCTAGATGTGATGTTAGAGAAGAGATCCATCTACCGGTAGTGGCATCTTCCTCCTGTCTCATGTTGTCAGATATTACCTTTCTTTGTCATACTTATTTCTGATGATGCAAGGGCCAAGCCATGAATTGTTTTATTTTTGGTCATATATGGGCTTGCCCTTTCTTTTTTCCCACAGGATCACAAGGCTTCCTTCATTGAAATCGATGCAAGATGTGTTATCATCATGTGGAGGCCCTGTTTCGACTATATCTTCAATGATTTATTCATCTTTCTAATCTTCTCCCTGCATAATATATATAGATCCCAAATCCTTTCCATGGTATTTTGTGGTCGTATTCTTATTAGTCCATGGGAGAAATATCTCTATGGAATCTTCCTGTATGAAGGGTAACTCAGATGGATCATACTCAATAAATTGTGGAGGCATATCATAATAGTGTTCACTAACATAATTAGGGACCCTCGGATCTATTACATGTGTATATTTATTTTCCTTGTTGTGTAATATCATACATGCCATCACCCATGGGAATATATGCATGTGTAAGGTTCATGCTAAGGAAACCTCCAAGGGCTGAGGACCAGGTCCTCGACAAGAGAATCCCCTAGGAATCCATAACATTGATCACCAATATATCCATGAGGATGCTGATATGTGGAAAATATATCAAAAATATCTCAGCATATTCACACACTCCCAAGACCTTGACCCTTCATGAATCAATACCACAAACATTTCCATAAGCTTGAGTTGTATTCAAATTGAGTTGATTCATTACCTTCAATGAAATGACATTTTTTGCGGCCCTTGAATCAAGCATGTAGTTGTTCAAGCGGAGGCATTTCATGCCTAATTAAAGATAGAAAGGAGGGTTCTTTTCCCTTGGTCGATCAAGATACATAGTATTCAAAATGATGGGAGGATCCTCCTTTTCAGTTGGCACCTGTAAGACTTTCAAAATTTCCCTTTTCACGAAAGGGATATTACACATCTCTATCACTGGTACCATCATATTTAGTTTTCCAAACATGCTTGCAACATCTATATTTAACTAAATGCCATCTGTAGGAGTTGGCTTAGGAAGCAACTCACGCACCGGTGGTGAAGGTGGTGGAGCCACCTTTTTTGCTGATGAAAGAGGAGTATCATGCTATGACAGAGGGGCTAAAACTTTATTTCTTCTAGTGTAGGTCATAATTTCCCTCCTTTTTAATTCCTTCTTCTGATCATCTGTCAATTTATTTAAGTCCCAGAGTCTCCCCTTTCTTTCTCATATTCTTTTGGCTTCATTGATCTACTCTTGGGTAACTTGTTCATCATCGAAATTGCAAATCATATCAATGAATTTTATATCGTCGGGATAATATTTTTCTCGTCGAGGGCACTCATCTTCCCTATGGGGTTCTTGGGATGGGAGGCACCAATATTCTATATCAATTGTCCCAACAAGTTTCAAAGTATATGGGGCCTTTGCCTCTTGTTGAGGTATTTTTTTCCAACCAGTGGCATCTCTTCGTTGTCTGGAAAACTAAGTTCTGGAAGAAGATTGATTTCTTTCCACTATAGTCATATGGTTCATAAGTTGATTTTTCACCTGGACAAACCGAGTATTCATTTGGTATATCTTCTGAGTCAGAAGAACAATCGAATCAGGAACATTGTTCTTGGAAACCTTTGTTCTTGCTTATGTCTTCGTACGAGGGTATTGAAAAGGTTTTGTTTTTGAATCAAGGATATTATCTTCAATGTCAAAATTGAACTCTTTAGCCTCTGCCAATGATATGGGATTTTTATCTTTGAGAATGGATCAAAACTGCCTTTCAAAAGCATTCATGTAAAGGAGATGAATTGATGATGTTGTAGGATGGTAATCTGTTGAAATTTTATTGTACAACCTCTCAAATCTAGAAATGAATACTTTTATTGTTTCATTCTCCTTTTTCTTTATTTTAATGAACTAAGTCCCAAGTGTCCCACTGTCTACCTTTTTCGACCATCTTCTCTTGAATAAGTTGGAAAAAGCATCATAGGATGTGATATGATTATCAAGGAGTCCTTTGAACCAATCAAGGGCTTCTTCAGTCAATGATGAAGCAAATAACCTCATGGCCACATCTTCATGATCAATACATCCATTTTCCATGTCTTGTCCCATGACATAAATGTGGTCCTCAACAGTTATCGCATTTTTTTCTAGGAACTTTGGAAAACACTTGTTGACTTATGTTGGAATTTGTTTAGGGTAACCTTGGATATTGGTCATGCTAAGGGGTTTGTAGAGGTCTGTTTCCCAAGGGTGAGCCATTGGAACAAGAGGAAAGGTATTGTGGAAAAGGGTTTTAGCAACGGGAGACTTGAGAGGAGGCCTTCCTTGGTAAACCTTAGAAGGATTGAACCTCCCAGGAGGGAAAGGATTGAACCTCCCAGGGAGGAAAGACTTGGGGAAAGAAGTATTTTGGGAAGGTGGAGTCACCAGATGAGCTTCAATATGATCTCATCAAGGAAAAGAGAAAGGGAATGTCCCTTAGGTGGAGTCGTCAGGCAAGCTAAGGGAAAGGATTTGGGGTATCTTACCAAAGTGTTGCTAGGGTATGAAGAACATTCAAAATCTTCCCCAACAACGATGCCAAAATTTTATAGCACAAGTTGTAGGTTGGGAAAATCCCTACCCAACCAAAAAATCAAGTGCTACAACTTGGGAATCCTACACCCAATGTCGCCTTGATGTAGGTCCCGCACTTCAAGGGTGACTAGATCACTCTAGGAAGGTGATCTCGGTAACCTTAGGGGGAATGAGACGTAGATGAATGGATATGGAAGTGGAGCCCCTATAGGTCAAATATAAATGGAGTGAGATGTGGAAAGGGATTCCTTGTAATTCAAGTTATTGTTTTCCCAAAGGTATAGTACTTATCTGGATGATTGTAGCTTCTCGAGACACAAGAAAATCCAACTTGCAATGATATATGTTAGTATGGATCAGCAAGTTAAGATTTTTGTCCCTAATTTGCAAAAGAATATAATAGTTTATATCAGAAAATAAATAATTCTAAATCAGCATGTATAGCATAAGATCAATCATCAATATTGTCAATGAATATGGCAATCAATTATGACTGAAAAATGGCACTTTGAAGCTGAATAAAGCAAGTTGTTATAACATGCATATTTCTGAAGAAAACTGCAGCCTTATGTTTATATCATTCAATGGCATGCAGCAGCAAAATAAACCATGGAAAAATTCCAATAACTATCCCAAAAGATGCGCCCTAGTTAGTAGAGTAAATGAGCATAATTTAAGAGTTAGTCTAGCGTTAGTTTAGGACTTAGGATTAGTTATCTATCTAGGTTAGATTAGTCCTAATGGATGTAGTTTAGGGTTTGTAAAAGAAATTTAATAAGTGGGAGAGAGGGGATTCCCTAGTAGGGGAAGACTCCTCTCAATGTGGAAAACCAACTCCAAGCAAGAGATCCTTCAAAAGACAAAAAATCATGTTTCCCAAGGCAATGATTTTATATCTCCAATGCAAAAAATAAATGAATAGTGCCTTTATTATTGGGTTAATGGAGTCAAATAAATGAACTAGATATGATACCTCCTTGCGGGTGTAAATATTCTTACTTCCCAAGGCAAGTATCTCTAGTTAGGGTTTGAGAATGAGGGGTGTAAATCCTCTTACTTCCTCAAACAAACCCTTGCAACATCAATGAACTTTAAGCAATAATGATAGAGACTAGAGTGGGGGTGTAAATACTCTTACTTCCCACTTACACTCTAGCACAACAATCCTTGACTTGAAAAAATGATAGCATAAGAGTAAAATAGAAATGATACCAAAATCAAGAAAGATCTTAAGATGATCCACCATAAAAGATAGAAATCATTCATCCAAGGCTAGTGCGTCACTTCTCCATCACCCATTCACAAGAGATAGCCATAAACAAGTGCACAAAAGACAAATATATCCAAGTGTAGCGAAAATTTCAGATCAAGTCCTCTCACAAGAGGGAGAGTTATTGTAAAAATGAGATATTATGATCTCTTATTTATACAAAATGTCACCAAGGTGACTTGTCCACATATTTAGGGGTAAACCACAAGACTAGGGGTCAACAACCGTAATATTGCCCCCTTAACAAAGTAATTCATTTAAAATTCACTTTTTCACATAATAAAACCCTAATTTAGATGAACGTCACCCCTTTAGGGGACGTTTTGGCACTAAGAAGAGGTCGTTGGTGATGAAGGAGAGTGCAGAGGCTTCCCAAAGACACATATCAAGCATCAAGACCACTTCCTTCATGATTCTTTCAAAACATCATTGTGCCAATGCATGTCACCTCCCCACCAAACCCTAACCCCTCTAGGTGATGTCATGCCTATAGATGTGACGTTTTGCCTCTCCTAGGAAAAATGTTTGGCATGTGGGGACTAGGCTACATCGTGAAATTCATCTTTAAGGCCTTTCAAGTTTGGTCTTTCTCATCCGGCATGCGGGCCCTTGGCATCCACCTGTGGGCTTCAAGCCCCATGGAAGCCCAATCTAGGCTTGTTCTTCCAAAATTGTCCACCAACTAGGTCCGGCAAAGACAAATAAGCACGCCCTCCAAGGATCTCGAGTCATAACATCATGATAAGTGAATCCAATCAACAAATGAGCCACCTAAGCATTTATATCAAATATCACTATATCAAACAATTAATTTCTCAAAGACATTATGCAACTTGTCAAGCTTGAATATGGGAGGTGTTGGCCCTTGACCAAGTTTTGAAGAGTACTTGGTCATACTTGACCACTTTTGGGACTACGACAGCTTGTCAAGGAAGGAGCACAACGTGAAGCAAAAAATAAGGAAGCAAGACCTATTTTGGGGTCTATTTTAGGGTTTTTGGGTTGATGTAATGGGAAAGGGATGTCGGCCCGTGGGTTCACTCACGTTTAGGCCCATTTTGTAATTTATAAATAGGTAATATAGATAGTAAGATAAGGGAGAGATAGTAAGATAGCACATCTGTGTGATGTATGAATGGAAGCTTAGTGCTAGTATTTGGATATGTGTGATCGGATGTATCTTAGAGTGCTATGTGCATGAGATAGGAGAGCCAAGTGCAGGTTGTTATAGTCTTTTTCTGAAGAGCAAGGAAGAAGGATCTAGCGAGCTACGCAGATCTTTTGTCCTGTGCGAAGTAAGGGTCATTAAAGCTCTGTGTTGTAACTACTTGCCCAAGATAATATAAAGAAGACTTTGTGGACGTAGCCCCAAGGTGGGGGTGAACCACGGTAACTGTGTGTATGGTGTTTTGTGATTTTCTCTTATGTATTTATCTCTTTCTTGGCTAAGTGCTTGATGTGGTTAAGTAGATCTAGTATGCTTTGTGTTGTTGAATAATGAATGAACATTAGATCTGATATATGAGATTCTTAGTGCTTGATCTGTTGAATCTAACCTATATTTATGTGGATAAATACTTAGTATAAGAATTCACTGTGATTCTTTTTGCCTTCTGTGAAGTTGATTAATGAATGTATATTAAGGAATAATTGATGCTAAGTGCACTATAGGAAAGATAATCATATATCTATGTCCCAGTTAAGGTTGCAGACCCCTGAGTCTTGCAACCACCCCTGCCTCTACCTCAAGTGAGACTTCATCTACTTCACAGGTGTTGCCGAAAGGGCTGGTAGTTAGGGCTTTGTTGGTGCGATCTTGAGCATTGAACCCTGGGTATGCCCCTGTGCCAACAAATGGTTCTATTGCCGAGACCTGGAACTGTGATTGTTGGGAACTGAAGAAGAAGAAGCTTTGTGTGAAATAAGCTCTATGCATAGATATGTTGCCCTAGTGCGCAGTTTTTTGTTTGACCTGTGAAGCTTTGTGCCAAGTAAAGAGGTTAGATCTGAAGAAAGAGAGGTCAGATCTGAAGGAAAGAAGTCAGATCTGTGAAGAAAGAGGTCAGATCTGCAAGAAAAAGGTAAGATCTGTAAGCTCTATGCCTTGATAAAGGTAAGAATAGTTAAAAGTCTTAAATATGGAAGCTTTGTGCTCTGCAGAAGTAAGATAAGTGATTTATTTTTTTTCTAAAGCATGGATCTAGTTATGTTTGATAGATTATGTCCTAGCTTCAAAACTAGGGCATTAATAAATGAAAGAAAATTCGATATGAATAGATCTGATAAATATAGTGATAGATATGTTATACCTATGCATCAAAAGAATGTCTAGACTAAAAAGTGGATGCAGGATCCTAGGAAAAAAAATTTGCAAGCTAGCCACCATGATCTTGGTGCACAGTCCAGAAGGAGTTGGGGAACATCTAAACGGATGAGAGGATTAACCCTATGTTATAGTTGCAGACGATCGGAACATCTTGCTAGAGAATGACCTGGGAGAAGACTTAGCTGCCTCTATTGTAAGGCTATGGACCATGAAGTATTGGGTTTCCCTAGAATGATTGCTAGGCTTGAGAAGTTGAATATGGAACAAGCCAACCCTGAGGGAGATAAAGAGACCAAGATTATAGCAGAAACCCAGAAAGAAGCAGAAAAGATATTGCTATAGATGAAAGATACCTTGAATGACCACCGACATGTTAGGCTATCAGAGATCTTCAAAGAAAAGGAGAAAATCGAAGAAAGAATAGGGGACTTTGACATTGACTGTACTCTTGATCAAGAAGCGCAAGTAAACATTATTCCAGAAAGAAATTGGGAG
The DNA here is from genome assembly GCA_009831015.1 of Picea engelmannii. Taxonomy (NCBI): domain Eukaryota; kingdom Viridiplantae; phylum Streptophyta; class Pinopsida; order Pinales; family Pinaceae; genus Picea; species Picea engelmannii. The sequence goes on from ML850592.1 coordinate 13,222, forward strand.
GCTATAGGAAAGCCTGTCGTAATTCCTTCCTTAGGAGAAACAAGTTTCTTCAGAGGAAAGCTAGTAACCCTATGTGGAAGGCTCACCCAGATACCTATGACTGTCAATGGAACTTCGATAGAGGAAGACTTTGAGATCATTAAATTTGTTGAAGACACCGCCCCATTTACCATGCTCATAGGAAAGCCCTGGATTGATAGAGAATGAGTTAGACGAAGAGAAGAAGAAAAAGCTTTAGAACAGAAGAAGCAAGAGTTAAAAGACTTTATGACTAGAAGGATAGCGCACTTGATTGAAGAACATAAGAGCAGATCGCAGATATTTAACATTATTACCTTCGATGTCGAAGCTAAGAGAACAATTGAGGATCTTCAGAAGATCAAGTTACCTATTTTTTATACAGAAAAGGTATTATCAAGGAACCATAAGAAAGATTTTCCATAGCGCGAAGTAGCTAAGACCACAGAAGATACACATCAGAATGGTAAAAGAATTACTGAGACGAAACTCACTGGTAAGAAGGCTAGCAAGTTAAGAAAGAAGAGGGATAATACTGTAAGGTTACAAAAGGTTCTAGAGGACACTTCACAGCAAGAAGAATTACATAATTGGAGCTTCACCAAGATATCAGAACAACGACAGAGAGTACTTCGCCACGACGAATCAATATAGTCGTTGGAACCGATATACTCATTTGACCGTCACTCTGAATGGATTGAAAAGTAGTTATGGGTTACCACTAGACCGTTGGATAGCACCAGAATGGATAAGAACGGAGTTAATGAAGGCCATAGGTCTATTGCAAGCAGACCTTTGTTGAGATTGCCTACTTAACCTGTCACGCCACACACCGAGAATACTTTTTTCCAACTGAGAATCTGAGCGTGAACCCTGAGATTTACTTACCCTAAGATCATTGCCTTACTATTCACTGTCATCTCTGAATTCCGGTTGCACCCGAGCCCGCTGACCCAAATTTGTATGTCGAACAAGATCAGCACTGCTGAGAAAATTGTTGAAGAAGTTCTAATTGATTTAATGACTGAGAGAGTCATGTCAGAATGCAGAATGTCTACAAGTGTACAGGCATCGTCCTCGGACGCACTGCCAACTTCCCCTTCCACTGCCCGAGTAGGACCATCCCGACCACCTTCAGAAAGACGATCTAAGCTCGGAAACGACTTCACCACTGTGAATATGATCCCAATATTACCTAAATGTATCCCACCACTAGGTGGACCCGTAAACCGAGACTCTGTACCTAGAGACTTCGACTATGCTATAGTCACTGCGTACCTTTAGAAAGGGGTGCGCGCAATTCATGCTTACCAGGAGAAGCTCACCACCCTGAAATTTAGTGAGTTTAACCTTGAATATTGTAAGGTATACAGTATGTTATCTCCACACAATTATTTGACTATTACAAAAGGAAAGAACCCCAAGATTGTACCGCAGCAATGGACCCATAACCTTGCGCAGTCAACCCTCCTCAACGTAATGAAGATTCCACATTTCGGGAGGCATCAGGAAGTAAATTCCTATGTCTGACTCTTGTTGTTATGCTACCATGGAGGATACCTATGGTTGGACCGGTGAATCACTCTGGACCCGATTCTGATCAATCAGATCACTGGGCTAAGCATGCAGGGCCCTGACCCGCAGGACTTTTGCCCTGGAAAGATCGCAGATCGTGCTCTTGCTCAACGAATAAAAGACACATATGGTGATCTGGAGAAAGGTACGCGAGGTTACAAGGTATCCTCCATTGAGAATGCAGCAGTACGCTTTGGTTGCTAGCTAATCGCAGGCAAGTTAGTCCAAAAAAGCAGACCTACACAGGTGACCAAATTTGTAGTTGACATCATAGGGAATTGTGCAGAGGGACTACAAATGAACTGGGAGAAATACCTCATAAATCAGCTAGAGCTTGACTGTAGACAAGCATAGGACCAAGGGTATGAGTTCCACTTTAGCTGGTTGCTCATAATCATCACCTTCATTGCGTGGGAACTACCCGAGGGAGCCACATTTCCAGAGATCGAACCCTTCGAACCTCTGGTCGCGAAGTTTTGTACGTTGTGTTACTCCAGGGACATGAACAAACAGTGGCAGTCCAATGTCATCTTCCATGCGTACTACACTCAGTTGAGGAATTCCATTCAGGCTACACCACGCATTACACCCAACACTCTTCATAGGTTTCAAACTTTAATGAAATTCAACGCAGATCGTCACTTCACCTACATCACGGCGTGCGCAGACGAGCACAAACAACAACTCCAATCATATTACAAGCTGACAGAAGATGACCTGGAGGAGATTACCAAGGAATGGTCACCAGACCTCCTTGTTGCAGCAGATCCCATAGAGATGTCCGACGTAGATAGCCATGAAGCTATGTCGGATACACCAGGACCACGCAAGCTTAAGAAGGATATGGAAGTTCAAGATATCCACAGCACATCCACGAATACTGCTTCGCTATCACCTACGAAGCAAGGTGATGAGGAAGAACTAGGGGGCACAAAAGTTGAACAGAGCAAAGGTGAGGTTACCCTGCCTAGGGACGAGGCAGATCCCTCCAAGAAAAGGAAGACTACCCCACCAAGGCCCTCATCCAGAAAGAAAACTAAGGCCACCCGGACCACGCTTAAGACTACGCTTACCCCGGATGATTTTGACTTCCTAATTGTCGCACTGAATGATGTTTCATTAGAGCTCGTGGAAAAGAAAGAAGAAAAGTAGGAGGAGTTATTCTGGCAGATCACGGGCGAATTTAAAGAAGCGCAGGAATCACTTCAGTCCATCCAAGCAGTTCCTACAGTGTCGATAGCAATGGAAATATCAGGAACAGACGATGAGCCCACACAGTTACACCAAATCACTGATAAAGTCGAAGCTCGCCTTTGACAAGCTCAATAAGACATAGTGAAATCCACCCAAGCTTTGGCGCAAGAACAGAGCACACATGAAGAGAAACAGAGAAAGGTCATGATGCAGGAGCATCCCTCACATCAAGCGAGCCAACGCGGAAGCGGAAGACAGCTAGAAGATGTCCAGCGCAAGTTTTTGAAATTTCCCTTGAAGTTGATGTGCCAAATATAAATGAGATCATTTAATGAAGGTGCCTTGGAAAAATGTAATCAGACCTTGAGCGCCCCGCTCTCGTCTGAAGTAGATGGAGGCATTTATAGTAGTTAATGCAGGTAGATAGACTTGAATTCATAGATTAGACAGTTTTAGAAGAAAGAGGGAAAACGGATATAGACACCCTCATTGTGCATTGTAACATAGTTCAGGAAGAGTTAGAAGAACCCGGAGTATAGAGAAGAGAAGCAGAGAGCTGTGCAAAAATACCCATGTATAGTTATTTGCATTAATAGAAGAGTTTAATTCAAATTTCACGGAGTTGTGTTTGTTTTCTGTGTATGTATGTTGAATACTATGTTCATGAGTATTTACTTCCTGTTATGCATTTGCTATTATGCTATATATATATATATGATTTCATGTGTTGAGATTGAAATCTGAAAGGAAGTAGAAGGGATGAGTTTCAATTGTTTCTCTATCTGAGCAAGGATTCCTGCAAGGGGTGCAGTTGAAGTCATCCGCAAGGAGTGCGTTGACAGAAGGCTTAGATAGTTAACTCTTGTTCTCATTCACTAGGAGTGAAATTGGGCTATACGATCTGTGCAAGGAGTGCGCAGGCTAAGGAGAGTCTCAGTCATAAATCTGAGTGAAGTATTGAAGGACTGTTGTTGCAGGTGTGCGCAGAGTCAAAAGAACTCAACACTTGGAGGTGTTTGAGGACTGTCGCAAGGAGTGTGTGCAAAGAACCTCTTTGAGGTTGAAAGTGTGAGAAATCTTAGGAGGGATAAGGCTTTCAAATCCGTCGAGAAGAAGCACAAAGAGTCTGTGCATAGAGTGATTGAATAGACGCTGCAAAGTTACATGCAGAAGGACCAATTTTCATAGAGAAATACTGGGTTCGCTCGTAGAAGATATCCAAGAGGGAGGTGGACGGTTAGGATCTTGCAGAAGAGATTGACAAAACCCGTCAACTGTTGGATCTACCAAAGGAGCAAAGGAGGTTATGGTCGCATTGGGAGTTAAGCTCCAGGAGTCGTGAGTCGTTGGATCGTGGATCAGTTACCCGTCAGTCGTTGGATCTGACAGAAGTTGCACGAGGGTTACCATCGGGATTCGAAGGATCAGAAATCCCATGGTCGAATGTTTTTCGACATTTGAAACCCCGAAGTCCTGGGAAGATCGGAGCCATCCGACAGTTGGACATGTGGCGGAGATCAAGGTGTTAGGAGTTCGGGAAGTCAGAAGTTTCGTGGACAGAAGGTCGGGGAAGTTCATAGTGAAAAACCCGGCATAATCTGAGTCGTCTGTTCGGGAGGACAGGTGTCAGGAATCCGAGGAGAGTCGGGATATCCAGCATCGGGAAATCGAAGTTCCTGAGGACAAGGAAGTTGAGACATTACAAGTCCCGAAACCCCGAAGAAATCGGGACCGTTCATCAGAAAGGACGCGTGGAAGAAATCGGCGTCATCGGGGAAAGTCCCGACAAGAAGTCATCTATCGGTGTTTGGGGCCATCGGGATATCGGGGATCCCGGTGACAAAGTGTTTATGCACTTTGTTTTCGCGAACCACGAAACCCCGATGAGGGGGTAGGAGTAACCGTGCAGCCAGCTGTCAGCACATCAGAAAGGAGGGAGGCGTCGTAGTGGAAGCTAGCTGTCAGCCTGACGGAGAATTGAGAATCCCACGGGTAAGTGTTTTGCAGCATTTGAAACCCTGTAGCCCCGACGGGGATAAGACCGTGGTCACGGGTTAATGGTCATATGGGCCAAGACCTATAGCCAGGAGGGCTATCGTGAAAAAGGTGTATCAGGATTCGAGAAATCGCGAGTCCTAAGGGCGTGTGTATTTCGACATTGGAATGCTCGAAACCCTGATGGGAGTTATAGCTGCGGTCGTATAAGAAGAGGTCATGTGGATCAAGCATTTATCCTGGAGGGATAATGGAGGTTGGAAGTGCATCGGGATTTTGAAGTCCGAAAACCCGACAGCAGGGATATAAGGCTGAGGTCTTATAGAGAGCCGGTCGTATGGACTAGAGGTTTAACCAGGTGAGGGCTAAAGAAATAGAGGAGCGCATCAGAGATCGGGGATCGGTGATCCAAGTTTCCAGAACATCACAGGTGTTAAGATACTGATAACGGGAACCCCGATCACAAAGAAAAGAGGCTAGCGTTGATTTCCCGATCATTAAGGGAGGTCATTTGGAGAGTTGTTGTGGGTGTGGAAAATTTTCGATAGGGAATCAGAAGAGCTTTTCAGTTCTTCGGGCTGAGGAAGAAGAAAAGGTCCTGTGAGCGAACGTGCCCCGAGGGTGCGCCTGCGTCAGGCCACACAGGAGCAACTTGACTTACAAGAAAAATGGGAGGAGGAAAAATCCCAGTTACAGCAGAGAAAGGACCAGTTGCTAGCAGAGCAACTTGAAACACAAGAAAGAGTTCATAAGGCACTGCGCTCTGTGACAAGCATAGAAGTGAAGATGGAATATCGTCTTCCCCAGCAGGTGACCCAGCTAGAAGAAGTAATCCAGCAACTTCAACAGCACATCATGAACCTAGAGCTCTGCACTGTGCTTGAAACACCCCAAGAGATAAGAGATCTAAGAGAGGTGACTGCTCGAAGCGCAGTCGTCCGATTAAAAACTTTGGCTTTGGAAAGTAGGCAGCTAAGCACCAGAAGCACCTAGACCTATGAAACCCTTGCAGAGAATCCAAAATTACAGACATTGGAGGCACAACTCCAAGAAGAAAAGTAGCATGAAGATGTGCAACAAGTGTAGCTAAAGTCTGTGACCCCAGTCGAAAGAATGAAGAGGTTCACAGAGAAACACACAGCCCAACAACAAGTACACACACTGCAAAGTAAAGTAATGGACGTTTCTCAGTGACTGAAACCACTCCAAGAGAAGGCATGTCAACTGTTTGTCGAACTTGAAAGTCAGGGAGATGAACTCGGATAGGGTGCCATCACCGTAGAACAATGCCTGGAAGGACAGCTCAATGACACAGTAATCCATAAATTTAATGAACAAGAGGTTGTCGCACTGCAACAGGCCAAAGCTGCTCAAGCCAAGATTGAGGCGCTCGAAAAAAAAATTGGTCAGACCTGAGTGACTCGGGACGAGTCAAAGGTGAGTGTTGGGGGTGTGTTGGCCCTTGACCAAGTTTTGAAGAGTACTTGGTCATACTTGACCACTTTTGGGACTACGAGAGCTTTCCAAGGAAGGAGCACAATGCTAAGTAGAAAATAAGGAAGCAAGTCCTATTTTGGTGTCTATTTTAGGGTTTTTGGGTTGATGTAACGGGAAAGGGATGTCGACCCGTGTGTTCACCCACGTTTAGGCCCATTTTGTAATCTATAAATAGGCAATATAGATAGTAAGATAAGGGAGAGATAGTAAGATAGTACATTTGTGTGATGTATGAATGGAAGCTTGGTGCTAGTATTTGGATCTGTGTGATCGGATGTATCTTAGAGTGCTTTGTACATGAGATAGGAGAGCTAAGTGCAGGTTGTTATAGTCTTTTGTTGAAGAGAAAGGAATAAGGATCTAGCAAGCTACGTAGATCTTTTGTCCTGTGTGAAGTAAGGGTCATTAAAGCTCTGTGTTGTAACTGCTTTCCCAAGATAATATAAATAAGACTTTGTGGATGTATCCCTAGGGTGGGGGTGAACCATGGTAACTGTGTGTATGGTATTTTTTGCTTCACTCTTATGTATTTATCTCTTTATTGGCTAAGTGCTTGATGTGGTTAAGTAGATATAGTATCCTTTGTGTTGTTGAAGAATGAATGAACATTAGATCTGATATATGCGATGCTCAGTGCTTGATCTGTTGAATCTAACCTATATTTATGTGGATAAATACTTAGTATAATAATTCACTACGATTCTTTTTGCATTCTGTGAAGTTGATTAATGAACGTATATTAAGGAATAATTGATGCTAAGTGCGATGTAAGAAAGATAATCACAAATATGTTTCCTAGCTAAGGTTGCAGACACCTGAGTCTTGCAACCACCCATGCCTCTACCTCAAGTGAGACTTCATCTGCTTTGCAGGTGTTGCCAAAAGGGCTGGTAGTTAGGTCTTTGTTGGTGCGCTCTTGAGCGTTGAACGGGTCTGCCCCTGTGCCAACAGGAGGTTTGACAAGGTGTCTTATTGGGTAGATCTTTCCCTAGGTCAAGGAAAGTTTCCAAGAGATCCCTCTCTAAACCATGTAAAGTGGGTGAGGTGTTTGGGGTCAAGACTCAATGGGCATAGGGCTCATGACATACAAGAGGTCGTAATGTCTCATTCAGGGGTGCCTTTGTAGAGGGTGTGTGGTACCTTCATCCACAATGCACTTTTTCCAAGCCCCTTATTTTTCATTCATTCATAATTTTAAGTAAAGGTTAAAGACCACTTCCTTGGCATGGTGTCCAGATAATGGCAATGTCACCCACAAAAACCTAGTGGCAATGAGAAGGTTGGATCGTGATGAGACCCCCTTTCTCTCAGCCATGCAACTGAGAGGCATTACCCTGGTTTGGTGACAAGATGATGGAAATTTCATACCACTAGATATTCATGGATGTGATAGGTCAGTTCGTGATGAGACCTCCTATCCTTCAACTAACCTTTTAAGCATTCTTTATTATATTGTGGGTCTGCTTTACTCAAAGATAAGTGTTTCACTGCTTTCTTGGGTGATCCCTGAGAGAATCATCTGGAAGGTTCATACAATTATTTTATCTTTTACCCAACATCAATCCCTATGGGCCTTCATCCCCTTCTTTCCATAGAATGAGGGACAACCCCTTCTTGGGTCAATACACCATAAAATCCCAAGAGATAATGAAATGGAGGGGAACAATGATGGAAAGTGGTAAATATAGTCGGGAATGGTACAATGGTTCTTTAAGGGAGTTCCTAATAGAAAACCCATCCCCAGGGAAGACCACTTACTAGGGAACAATGTCAACCACCAAGGTGAAGCAGGGAAAAAGGCATAATTTCCAAGCATATATCATGAAATCTAGAGAAATCTGAGATACAACATACTCAACTAGATTAAATATTGAAATGATGCTCACCATAATACTGACTTGTAACTCATGGAGCAAGGTCCACTAACTTCTGGAAGCCAGCTGATGTGGTGGATGCCATATGGAAATTCATGACCATCTCTGGTGGTGAGAGGGCTTTCCAACAAATGCAAAAGGGTATTGTCGGTCATGTAGTCTCTCGACTCTCCATATCTGCAACCTCGGAGCCTCGAGACATAGTCTCCTTAGTTAGCCACAAAATGGGGATAACAAGGATCACGATCAAGTGAATATTATGAGCCATGCCTTTGTTGAAGAACCACATTATTTCTTATACATCACACCTAAACAGCATGAGGAAGGCGTAAAAGAAGTAGCTAGGAAGGCTATGATGGAAGTTATAAATATCCTTGATCAAGAGTCAAGAGAGAATTTGAAAAAACAAGAGTTGCAAGTATACACTAGGAAAAAATGAATGAACCAACTTCCCTCTACTAACCCTAAAACTTCACAACCAATACCTCCACCTATGAATATTCTCCTTCCTATAACCACTCTTAAAACCAACAAAGTTGACTTGAATTTTGACTTGGAAGGCACCATGGATAAAATGCATGTGACAGTCCCTTTGAAGGATATTATTAAGGTTCCATTCATGAAAGAGAGGTTCGAGAAATTATTCAATGTGTTGGATGAACCAATGGAGCCTCTTATTATGTTACAAGCATATCATTTCAGGGTACAATATGATGGGCACCCACCTTTCTTCATCTCATTGCAAATAAATAACAAGTGTTTAAATAATTGCATGCTTGACTCTAGAGCAGGTGAAAATATGATGTCCTTAAAAGTAATGAAGCAATTAGGTTTGAAAACCACACGGACTTATAGGAATGTGTGTGTATTTGGGTCTAGGGCCATACCTACCCATGGAGTAGTGAAAAATGTTGAAGTACACCTTGCCAAGTATCCTGAGAGAGATATTCAAATTGATATCATGATGGTAGATGTCCCTGATGTATGGGGCATGATTTTATCTATAAATTTTTCTGCATTGTTGGGTGTCACACTAGAAATGGACTTGACTTATATCAATTTATCCATGAAGGATGGAAATATTACACTCCTACCTAATATGCCAATGGCCAGGGCTCATGTACAAGAAATTGATAATGAACCTAAAACTAATGAATTACGTGAACCAACAAAAGAAGATCTTCCTACCTTTTCTCCTAATGATTTTCCTTTTTCCATAGAGGAGGAATCTGATGAAATACAATGGCCAAAGAAAGAGGAATATCAGCAAGTACTTAACAAGTACAAGGACAAAGAAGTTGGCTCTGTCAAACTACTAAAGAAATAAGACAAGGATATATTGATTAAACCAAGCCAACAAGAAGTCTTTACAGTTGAGTCCCACCCTCCTCCCTTGAGACGATATACCAGAGTGATAAAAGAACCAATGAAGCTTGAAGTGAAGGAATATTAAGAGGGAGATGTGGTATTGATGTGGGACACAAAAATGGGTGAGCCTAATAATGTTAAGGGGTGCGCAAAGTTTTGGCTTGGACCCTTCAAGATCATGATGAAGTCGGTCAATGATTCCTACTACTTGTCCACGATCAAAGGGAGGAAATGCCCATTTCCACTTAGTGGGCATCACCTAAAGCCCCATCATGGGGAAAAGGCTTGACTTTGCAGGAAAGTGTAGGTAGGAATTTTCATCCATTGTACATACCATTGCATATCATCCTAGTATAGTTATAATTGCATTTACATATTTTCTTTACTTCATTTGAATATATGTATGTTCATGATCATATATTAGATTAGATTTTTTACTTTTATTTTAGTTTTATATCATATACGGACAAAGGGTGATATCACCACCCTAGATATTACTGATATATTTTGTTGAGATTTAGCAAGAATAGGTCATACCAGATATTTTGAGGTTCTCATGCGCTCTACGGTGAGCGCATATCCCCGAGTAGGATCCAGATGTTACACCTAGCCTAGGGGTAACTAAGGATATCATGTCTTGAGGCCCACATGTTGTAGACAAGGAGTCTTGAGAGCCAAATGGATAGAGTGTAGCCCTGGAGGGGACCTTTTTTTCATTGATGCATCCTACACAGCAGCATCCACCACACCGGCCTGGTTCCCACAAGGTAGGGGGTATTGCTCCATGAGGTAATGAGTCCAGGTATCATGGTACATATCACTCTGATACTTAAAGCATTTGAACATGTTGCAAAGGACCTTTCTTTATTTCAGAGAATTTTATTGAAATTTATACTCTTTTTCCTTATTTAAACCTGAGGGGGTGTCATTTTGTCCTAGTAAGTTGGTTTCCCTTGTGAATAGGTTGGTATTGGGTGGTTCCTTGAAAATTCATCGTATTTTCCCTACCATAATTTTCACTTTCCATACTTTTCCCTCCATCGCCCTAGCCTTTTGGGATCTTCGGGTGTATTAACCCAAGAAGGGATTGTACCTTACCTCATGGGAAGAAGAGGATAAAGGCCCAAAGGGTAAAAGTAGTTGGAAAAAGATAAAAGCCAATCATAAAACCTTTGAAATGATTCTCCCAAGGATCCTCAAGAAAGAAATGAAATGATTCTCTATAATAAATGGTGGACCTACAAAATGAATGATAATGAATACTCAAGGTGTTAGTTGGGGGATAGAAGGTCTCATCACGAGCCGACCTATCATTATCATAGGTATTTAGCGATATGACATTACCATCATCTGGTCACGAAGTTAGGGTAGTGGCTCTTAGTTACATGACTGAGGGAAAGGGGGTTTTGAGTCTCATCACTAGCCATCCTTCTCATTTCCGCAGGGTATTTGTGAATGACATTGTCGTATCTAGACACCAAGACAGGACAGTGGCTTCCAACTAATTCCTTGAAACATGAAAGAAAAAGCTAAGAAGAAAAATGGAAAACAAATGGGCTTGGAAAAATTGCATTGAGGACAAGGGGCAGCTCACCCTCCATAGAGGCACCCATAGGTAAGAAAATACAAACCCTTGTATTTCACGAACCCCATGCCAAAAAGTTTACCCCACACCATCTCACATACACACATGACTAGGATAGGCTCCACCTAGGAAACACCCTATACCTGAGAGTTATTGGCCCAATAGGGCATCCCGAGACCCTTCCAAAACCTAAATTTGAAAAGTTTTATAATGTCCTTGAGAATTTGTTTAGTTTAGGGGGGTTTGATGCACATGTTCTGGTGATTTGATTATTAGATGTGATTTACTTGCTATGATACTTGTGAATCATGGACCCCTGGAGGGCGTACTTGTTGTGTTTGTAGGAATTTTTCCGGTGGACATGTATTCATGAGGAGATGATCAATTCAGACCTTCATGAGGGCTTGGAGCCTAGGGATGGATGTTGAGACCCCTAGCTTGGGGCATGACAGTGATGACCCACTTTCATGTTGAAGGAACAATGTGCTTCCTTTGGAGGCACTTTGGCAGGCCTGGATAAACAATCTCCCACTTTTCGCCACTTGGGCGATGGCCTTTGGAGGCCCATACACCACCCACCTATCCCATGACGTCATCATTGAGGGGTTATGATTTGGTGGAGATGATATTCTAGTAGAGGAAAGGATACTTGGCACAACCTTTGGCACTTGATGGCATCATTAGTTCCCTCGAGGCCCAAAATTCCACTATTTGAGGTTGGATGTCCCACATTTGAGCTCAATTTCACCCTAGAAAGGGCATGACATCACCCTACTAGGGTTTTATATGTATATTTTTGTAAATTTAATTTTTGAAGTAAATGTTCAGGGTCGGCCCTGATTTTTTGACCTAAAGTAATTAAAGGTCAATTTTTTGTAAAAATAAACAAAAGTGACATTCATTTTTCACCATAACTCTCACTTGGAGAGAAGGGGACTGAAATGTGTGCCCTATTTAGGGAGTATTTGGCTGAAATAAGGAAGGCGCATTTGTCTTGGAGGCTATTTTTTGCAACTTGGATCAAATTTGGTAAAGTGTTTTGGCAATCTAGTGTTTTATGGCATGATTATTCTTAGTGAAGTAAGTAAATTTGATTTTTTTCATTTCATTGGAATAGTTATGGTATTTTTTACTTTCTCATGATAAATATTATGAAATTTCATGCTAGATAAACCCTAGAAGTAAAGAACTTAAGGTGTTATTTCTTTACTTTTTATTTGTTAAGATTTGCTAGATTGGTTTTAATTGTCAAGCCTCTAAATCCCTAAAGTTATATCACTTTAGAGGCATTGATAAAAAAAAAAATCATATAAATTTAATCTACAAAGGGTCTAAGAACAAGGATGCGCTAGGTCCTAGAAGAGCCTACACCCTAATTAGCTTACCTTCTCAAAGCTTGGACTCTAGAAAGACTTAAGGTGTTACTCTTCCTAGATCCATTCTTTACTTAGATTGATATAATCATTGATGTTATTGACTCCAAGTGAAATTCGCCACCTCTTGACTCCATTATCCCCATAAAGGCACTAGTCTTCACCTCTTTCCTCTTTGAGAAGTCAACCAACCTTTAAACCTTGAACTTCTACCTTCACTAATTACCACTAACACTAACTTATCCTAGTGAACTAACCCTATTTTTTTTTGTTATAATTCTTCTTACATCCATCTATTAGCAACATTTTCTACAAACTTAAACCCTATTTTCTAGCTAAAACGGTACAAATTTTTCATATGACATAATATTATCATTTTAAGAGTTGAATGTTACATTTTATTGTCTTTGAAGTGCATTTTCTGAATAATATATTGCATGTGTTGTACACTTATTGTATTTGTAAATTGTATTCCTTGCTACATATACATATCTGCTAGAACTTATTTTCATAAGTTTATTGTCTTATTGAAGCGTCAATATCATTTTGTGTTTACAACTGCCACATTTATTCACTTGTCTTGTTAAGGGAAGATATACTTAACTTTTTCATTTTCTTCATCTCTTAAGATATAACTTAGTGATACCACTTGACTAAAGTGACTAGTGAGAAGGGGGTAAATTATTTCTTTGCTTTATTCCGCCAGCCCTTTAGGTCACTAGGGACGCCTCCCTTGGGGTAGTTTCTCTCCTACTCCTAAAATAAAGGGATCTCCTAGTAAGGTGACAGTGATAGGTTATCCCATTGTTACACCAATATTCCTCACTTACCTTGGGCTTTGGGAAAGTACATATTGTGTGATAACAGGCTCCAATAGGGTTTTGAAACCCTAAACTTAACCCTAATTATAGTTATCAAAACACTAGCAGAATGGGGGGAAAGGGTTCACTTTTTCACTAGTTGTAGATTGTTCAATAGTAATAGTAGGAGTGTGGAGGAGATTCTAATGGATTAGAGAGACAAAATCATTTTGTAGAGGACTGTAGAAAACCATAGTGTCTCATAGGTTCATAGTAAGCTTGAAAAACTTTGTAATATGTATTATAATATCCATAATCTAAGAAGATGGAAGACACTTTCCTTCATTGAATGTTAAATTTCCCATATGTATTCTAGGGAAAATATTTGTGTCCCATTAGGTGCCTTTGCTATTATAGTCTATATAGTATGTTTTAGTAGTTAAATAATCTAAGTGGTGTGTTTTCCTTTCTACTAAAAAGTGTTAAAAATACAAAAATAGAGTTGCATGGTTGAGCATAGGCTCACTACATAATCATTTTAAGTTAAGATCTATTTTGGTGCACTAACCATTAGAACATCCAAGGTGGTGTATATATCCTATTAGTATCAGAGCATGTTTATTTGGTAATTTGGTGGTTTGAGAAAAATATATGCCTCCCCGACTCTAAAAATATAAGTCTATAGGAGAGTTATACCATGTTGATCTTGAGATTGGGACAATAAAGGGTAAGAAGTAGCTACAATCCTCATAAATGGAAGGAGCACCAAGAAATACATGTGGATGAAGACGATTAATATTTATGATTTTGTAAGCTCAAGTATCCAATACTTCTAGGAGCATCGTTTTCCTCGTGGTTTCTCTCAAGAAACAAATCAGCCCCTTTCTAGAGAAACTATAATATCATGAGGAGTTGACAAAAGAGAGCGAAGAACTAAAGATTTAATTTATTTATTTTTAAGTGGACTCTAGTAACCAATATTTTTAGCACATGTTTAAAATGTAAGCGAGGTCAAAATAAATCCCTGTGAAGGAAAGTTAGAAGAACTTAAATTGAATCATTGGTTGTAACAATTAGAATCCTATTTCAATGTGCATAATGTACAAGAGGAGAAAAAAACAACATTTATTAGAATGAAGTTGTAAGTCCATGCACAAACTTGGTGGGATAGCCACACCAAGGAACTTGGGTTGGGAAAAGACCCATTAATAATTAGTGGAAGGTATTCAAAGACCAACTCAATTCCTAGTTTCATATTATTGGTTTTAAAGAGGACCACAGGATTCAATGAAATTATTATTGGTAGTAGAAATGGAAATGTGTACAAATTTGGAAGTAAACCATCCAATTGGGAATAAATCCCTAGGCCTAGATGTGGTCATCAAGTACTTGGGTGTTATTTCATAGTCACATAAGAATCAAATATATGCTATTCAAATTCAAAACCATATATGAGTCCTATATAAGTGCCTAGTATGTTGAATCTTACAAGAAAGGGGGTAGCCAAATGCTTGAAAGCAATCAAACTAGAATGGATCTTTGAATAAGGGTGATTATAAGAACAGAAAAGGGGAAAATAAGAAGACCTATACCATGAAACATTTGTGCAATGACCCTAGAAACCACTATGACCATTGCAACATTGATAGACACATGAAATAAAAATATTGGAAATTGCATCCAAAGTTCAATCCTAGGAATCACAAGTTGGAGAAGGATATGACAAAGTTATTCCATATCAAAATTTAGATCAATAAGATCAAAGTAGATGCACTGTTTTATTTTGGTTCACGGGAAAAATTCATTGCAGAGTACATGGTAAGTAATCTTGATTTAGAAATGCATGATCACCCCCATCCATACCCTTTCGGTTAGGTGAATAAGGATGTAGATTTAAAAGTTACCCAATAGTGTAAGCTTACATTTGCTATCAATGCAAATTTTATTGATGAAATAGAATTCGATGACTGCCTCTTGAGGTCTACTATGTAATGTTTGGTAGCCTCTATATGTATATAAGGGATGTTATCTTCATGAGGAGGGAAAACCGATATCACCTAATCAAGGACAGTAAGTTGTCTATCATCAATTCCCATAAGGGGAAGTCTAATATCTCTCTAGTGAATGCACACCAAACTAAGAAATTGATAAGCTAAACTAAGAAGTATATACTTATTTTCTTGAGATAGAACCAAAAAGACACCAATTCAACAAGTGTGAATTCATCCTTCAAAGGATGAATGAAACAACATAAGCATAAATTGGAAGATATTTTGTAGGCATACCTAGAAGTGTTTCAAGATACAAAAGGAATACCACCAAGAAGGAAGTGAATCGTGTATACAATCATTTCTAGACTCTCCTTTATTAAATATAGGAATGTAAGACAATCAATATTAGAGTAAGATGAAGTGAAGAAGAAATTGCATGAATTTTTAGAGTAAGGATTCATAAGGACAAGTATCTCACCATGAAATTACCCGGTCATATTGGTGCCAAAGAAGGACAAGACTTGGAGAATGTGCATTGACTACAAGGATCTAAACAGGTTCTCTCTCAACAATCGGTACCCTTCACCATGAATCTATGACTTGTTAGATCAGTTGTAGCATGAAAAGTACTTCACCAAGATGGATTTGGAATCTAGATACCATCAAGTCTGAGTTAAGGAAGAAGACACTTGGAATACTACCTTCAATATGAATTAAGGCATGTACAAATGGCTAGTAATGCACCAGGTAATTTTATGTATTTAATGAATTTTTTGTTGCATACATTACTAGATTCATTTTTCATAGTTTAATTTGACAACATTTCGATGTTTAGTTCTACTTGGGGGGAACAAGTTGAAAATTTGAAATAGGTATTGAAAACACTAATAAAACATGACTTGCTAGAAAACATAGAAAAGTGTGATTTTGCTAAGTAGTAGTTGTTGTACTTGGGGCATGTGATTGGTGGAGGTGATTTGAAAATTGATCCTACAAAGATAGAGGCCATCCTTAAATGTCCCACTCCTACAAATGTCATATAATTTAGGAGTTTTGTGGGATCTACCTAATGTTTAAGAAATTTCATAGCATCATTCTCAACTATGACAACACCACTTCATGATATTATAGCTAATGTCAAGAGTTTCTAATGGGGTAAGAACTAACAAACATCATTTGAAGAACTAAAGTAGAAGATTAGTCAAGCACAAGTACTAACACTAATTAATTTGTAGAAGTCTTTTGAAATACAAATTGATGTTAGTGGATATGTTATTGGAGCAATATTAGTGCAAGGGGGGAGAAAAAGCTACTATCATTTAAAGCTATTTGATGGAGTAATATTGAAATACCCTACATGTGATAAGGATCTTTATGACTTGGTTCAAGAAATGAATAAGTGGAATCACTATATGTTGGGTAGGGAAACCATCATTCATACTAATCACCAGCCTCTACAATATTGCAAGCTTAGAGTAAACTCCAACAAGTAAGACACTATAAATGGATGGTATTTCTATAACAATTCCACCAAGTGACTAAATATAAGAAAGGCACAACCAATAAGTCATTTGATTTTCTATTTAGTCCACCAGCACAAAAAATTATAGCTTTCGGATCCATTCACCCATGAAGCACATAGAGAGGAGTATCTAAAATATGGGGACTTTGAGGGGGTGTATTAATATCTACAAGGGGGAAAAGGACAAACAAATGTTGAGTACCATCTCCAAGATGGATTATTCTACGGGATGGGGAATATTTCTGTACCAAAGGAAGAAAGAGTATCATTGATAATGGAGGCTCACATCTCCAACATTGTTGATCATTTTGGTGTCGGTAATGCTATGGATAACTTTCCAAGTATGTTTATTGGCACAAGATGCAAGAAAAGTAGTTATATTTATCAGACATTGTATTTTGTGTTGTTCTAGAAAACCTTGTAATAGGAAGCAAGGATTGTGCAGTGCACTTCCACTGCTTACAAGGCCATGGAAAAGAATATCCATGGACTTAGTTGGGGGTTTATCAAGGAAGATAAGAGGGTATGACTACCTATATCTGGTAGTAGATAGGTTCAATAAGATGTGCATTTTTATGGATTGTAAGAATACCATTAAAGGACAAGAAGTTCAAAGATTCTTATTTTCAAAAGGTATGGGTGCACTTTGTGATTCCAAGTAGTATCATTTCTGATAGAGATACTAGATGCCTTGATGTATTTTGGACTTCATTGTGGTAAATTTTTGGATACTGAACTGAAGAGATCCACTACCATTCACCCACAAATCGATGGGCAGTTAAAGGTAGTGAATACGAATTTGGTTCAATTTTTTAGAGATTACAATCAGAAGCATACAAGGACTTAGGATGAAATTTTGGTTTAAATACAAGATTCTTGTAATAGATTTATCCACACTTCCCCCAATAAGTCCTTTTTTTAAATTTATTTTGGATACTTGCCATCATCACCATTGGATATTGCAATATATGGGTAGTGTGAAGCAGAGGCAATGGCCTTAAGTGATGCATTGAAGGAAGAATTTTTTTATAGGTGGGATAAGGAAAATGCATTTATATGTTTAGTATAAATTGAAGAAGTCTCAAGAAAATACAAGGCGAAACATGATAAATACAGGATTAAGAAGAACTTCCAAGTGGGACACAAATTTTGGTTCACCTTAATGAGGAAATGTTACAAGGACCCATGAAAAATATCAAATTCCTAAAATATGCACCCTTCAAAATATTGGAAATTGTAGGCAATAATGCTTACATACTCAATATTTCACCTTATATGTGCATTTATTTAGTAGTAAATGTAGAGAACCTGAAACTCTACAAGTTATCCATGCTTGATGAGGATGAAGAGGGACAAGTCTTACCTTCCATTGAAGATTTTGCACTACATGCACAAGCATAATTAGCAGAGGAAACAATTCTATAGAAGAAGATTTGAATGAACCAAAGGGGTCAACAAGAAATTTTATAGGTGGGCTTGAAGGGTCAGTTACTAGCCAATGTCAAATGGTACTCTAAGGAGAAAGGTGAGGAATTGCTTCTTTGTCTCCTTCAAAACTAAACTTTTGGAGACCAAATCTTCCAAAAATGGGGAGGGATGATCCAAAATGGATCTACACATGTACCATATGAATTTATTGATTCTGTAAATGGGATATATTGGAATTTGGGACATATTAGAGATGGTGTTTATTTTTTCAAATTAGGGTCATCAAGTTCAGGCATAATTTTGGGGCTCTAAACAACATTTTTTGGGCTAATTTTCATGCAAGGATTGGGCTTAACTCATCCAAAGAGTATTTTTTT